>JAUMHM010014450.1:2666-17279 GCA_032362435.1 Melikaiella ostensackeni
AAGAAAGTCCTGCTTGAAAAAAAATATGTGGGACTTTTCGGGTACTTTTGTCATAAGCCTATCCTCCTAAAAAAAAAATTAAATTGAACTTTTCCGATACTTTCGTCCTAAACAAATCATCTTCAGAATCAAAAATTAAGCTGAACCTTTCCAATATTTCAGTCCTGAAAATCTCCTGCTCAAAAAAAATTAAGTGAAACTTTTCTGATACTTTAGTTCTAAAAAAGTCCTGCTTAGCAAAAAAATTGTGTGGGACTTTTCCGGTACTTCTGTCCTGAGATAATCCTCCTGAAAAAATTTAAGTTGAACGCTTACAGTACTTTAGTCCTAAAACGTCTTGCTCAAAATAAAGTAAGTGGAACTTTTTCGGGACTTTCAAAACCTGTTAATTTTACAAAAAAATGTGCTGATTATTAATAAAAATTGACGAAATTTCTAGTAATTCTGAGAAAAAAGACAATGACATTGCCCTAATATGTTATAAGTTATGGCCTTCCAAAGTTGACCACTTTTGACTTATTTTTCAGGGCAAATTACTCTTGTCCAGTTTTTTCAAAATACTTCGATTCTGGGTTAAGCTACGCTTATAATGCTAGAAAAATACAGAAAAGCAGCACAGAAAATTTTGCGTAAATATAACAAAAACTCAATCTTTTAGCTTTCATAGGTCAAGAGTTACGACCTTTAGAAAAAAACATTTTTTTTCCGAAACAATTTTCAAGTTTTTACGTTGTACTCCATCTTTGGATAATAAGTAATTCATTAGTCAATCATTCGAAGAATCATATAATTATTTAATTAACTAATTTATTGCTTATCTACGTAATTCATTTGTTCATTTATTCTTTCACTATCAGCAATTAACAATCATTGTTTCGTTTGCAATGACTAGTTGGTCAACTTTTGGCATTTTAAGCATAAAATAGTCAAATGTTGAAATAATCCATTCAATAATATTTCTTATAAATAACAAATAAACAGCGTAAAAACAATTAATCTATAATTTTTCCTTCATTCACTTTTGACAATAGATATTCTGGAAGTAATTTTTACAAAGAAAATACATAAAGTATGCACCATATTGATAGTGTCAAGAGTATTATTCAAACACTGTTTAAACATGCATAGTTTCCTGTGCTACAACTTTTTGCTGACGTCATTTAGATAGCTTCATCCACAAAGTATTTCTGAAAAACCAAACACGAGTAATTTGCCCTGAAAAATTGGTAGAAAGTGGTCAACTTTGGGAGGCAACAACTTATGACATTGGGGCTAATTCACTGTTCATTTTTCCGAATTACTTGAAATTACGTCTATCTTAATTAATATTCAAAACATTTTTTCGTGAAATTAACAGGTTCCAAAGTACAGATACAAGCTTCTGAATTCGATTTTTCTCCCTTCTTTTTGAAAAAATTAGGTTTCTCTGAAGGGTCATAACTCGGCGCCTATTGTAGGTAGGAGGTATGTACTTCTTTTATAAATCTCAGAATTGTGAATTGTTCAATTTTGCTGTCGAACATTTTGCTGTCGAACATTTTGCTCTCAAGTACAGTGAGACGTGTCAATTTACGCAACTTATTTCTGGAAACTTTTGAATTTTAAATGGACCCCACAAGAAACCGTTTAAGCAAAAAAACGCGCTCTACCAACTTAAGGGGGATACACATATAGACGGGAAAAAATTAGTCAATTTTCAGGAATTTTTTCAGCTAAGAAATAATTGTTCTACATCTATGAAACTGTAGGTCTACTTTAAGAATTTATTAAGGCATACAAAACAATTTTTCAAACATGATTGATTTCCAAAATGGCGGAGCTGCGACCAGTGTTCCAGGAAGGTTGACACGGGTGTTGCAAATCGGCGTGTAGTGTAGCTTGCTGTAAACTTTAACCTGCGAAGAAATTCAAAAAAAAATTTCATTCACAGTATGTACGGTTTCTGACTGAATATAATTAAAGTGAAGAAAATGCAAATTTATAAGAATGGCATGGATTAAAAAAAATATCATCATTTTATGCGAATTCTCTGTGAAATTCTATTAAAGAATGTCGTCTTTCTTTCTAGTTTTTCAAAAAAAAATTAATTCAAACAGAAGATAATGTTATTAATTTTTTTGCAAAGTTCCAACAAAATCGGCTCAAAAGTTTCTGAGTAATCCTGCACGCCAATTTCGAAAATGCAGTTTTGAGAAAAACGCGTTTAAAGTTTTAGCACGTAAAAAAATCAATGATTAAAATTACCTACGGGTTAGTTCGCGATATCAGGCTCATATAATAAGCCTTTAGCTTTTCCGTAAAGCTGATTCTCCGCCAATTGTTTCAAAGTTTTCCGAATTTTGCTTCAAAAATCTAGGAAAAAATTTAAAAAATCTATTTCTTGATCGTTCTAAATGTATGTCCCCCCTTAAAACGGTAAAAAAGTACAAGTTGCCTGGACTAATCCGGAAATGGGCGATGTTTGTTTTCTTCGACGACAACAACCGATTTCGTTTCACCGGAAAAACAACTTTAATTGGTTCTACCTTGCACGGATCGACGCTTGTTGACGTAAAGCAAGGATTTATTTTCTGTGAAAGGGTCAAAGGGAAAAGTAAGAAGCCCCTTAAGAAGTTTTCCTCAAGAAAATCTTCAAGAACTTTTTGTACAGTACACATTTGCAAGAGCCATGTAAAGCTGCTTCTTTTTAAGCCTCTCATCTCAGAAGTTGTGTGAAGCATTGATGTATTTTTAAGTATATTGCAAAACGAGTTTCCTTGATAATGCTTTTCTTACGTGACAGATGCTTAATCACATTCGTTATTCAGGTACTTTTGCACTCAAAATGTATATTGGTATAACCCGAAATTTACTTTACAAATCAAAAGTTTTATTCTAAGGGTACTTAACAATTGAACCTCTCGCGAATAAAAGGGAATACTCGTGGATTCAGCCTGAGAAGTATTGTCCTGGAAGTCAATTTTAAAAATCGTATGAATTTCAGTTTAAAGGACTCATACTTGTAGAAGATTTCAAGGCGCACCCTTTTTTCCTCCTCTTTTTTTGAGATTTTGCAAAAATCATGAATTTCAACCTTCAAGAGCTTTGTTAATGGAGCGAATTTCAAGCAACGAAAAACACCCAGGAGGGAAGTTGTTGATTAAAGTTCAAAGAAGTTTTCTGGAAAGTTTAAGTTCAATCAGATGTATGGTTAGAAAATTATGAATGTTTTAAATTGCAAGCGACAATCTCGACGCTGCCCTATGCACGTGCTTCTTCGGCTACGAACGAGTTGCAGCGGACGATATGAAGGTCAAGTCGGATATCGAAACAAATAGTAGTAACCGTTTGTCGTTTTCTTCTAAAATATGCTATAAATAAAGCAAAGAACCAGTGAATGGGTTATATATTAAAATAGATGCAAAATTATTATTTTTGAGATAGACTAACTTTAGTAAACGAATTGAAGTTGAAGTTGAATATGTGGAAATTATTCGCAATGCTTGTTTTTCTTCATTCACAATGGTCGAGAATTGTGAAGATCTTCTGCAGGATTTTCAAAAAAGTTTCAAAGGCAAAATGCGAAAGCCAAAAACCTTCCAAATCAGTAAAGCGTTTGTTTTGAATTTTTTTTCGGATGGGAAAGTGGATGTTTATGGCAATTACGAATTGCAAAATCCAACCTCTTTTTTTTCAGCCTACGCTTGAACTAGAAAATTTTTGAAAAGTCCTCCACCTTGAATGGACGTAAGAGCGGCCAAAGTGAGAGACGTTAAAATCTTTATAATTATTCAAGCGCTAAAAGAAAGGAATTTCACGAAAAAATTGCAATACGTTCGTAGCCGAGGAGGCACGTGCATAGGGCAGCATCGAGATTGCCACTTGCAATTAAAACATTTACAAATTTTTAACCACTAATCCGATTAAGTTGAAACTTCCCAGAAAACTTTTTTGAACCTCATTCAACTACTTTTTTACTAAAAGTTTTCGGTTTCTTAAAATTCGCCCAATAAACAAAGCGCTTGGAGGTTGAAACTCATGATTTTTGCAAAGTCACAAAAAAATGAACAATTTTTTTGTTTATTAAAATTTTCACGTTTTTCTTCCTCAAATAGTTTCAGGAGACTTAAACACATGATTTATTATTTATAAAGTCGAAAAATTCGGAGAATTAGCTAAGTTGGCGCGAGTTGAAGTGAAAAAAGATTGAAATTTTTGATTGAACGAAAAATCTACTTCTTACCATTCATATCCAAAAATACAAAACCTAGAAATTTTTGCAAGGGTAGAAAAAATGCACCTTGAAATTCCCTACAAGCATGAGTCCTTAAAATTGAGATTCGAACGAATTTTAAAGTTGATTTTCAGGACAATAATTCTCAGGCTGAATCTACGCGTATCCCCTTTTGATTGAGAGAAGTTCAATTAAAATCACTATTACATGTTTTTTCCGGATTAAAATTGTCCACTTTTGAACCCTATAATTTGAATCGTTTCACTTTCGAAAGGTTTCAAGCTCTTTATAAGGCAGATGCACCGAAAACTAAAAATGTTTATAACTGAATCGCTAAGTGCAGAAAAGGAATTACTGACATTTTTGGCCAAAATAAATTAATAATGTATTTATATAGATTCGAATACGCTCTATTTAATGGGTGCACTAAAAAAATAATGCGAAACTTATTTCTTTGAATATTTATAAATTTAAAAGTTTGAAGACTTCCATCAAGTGTAAAAAGGGAGCATCTTTAGCAGTAGACCCCTCTTTGCACTTTATCGAATATATTTTTTTTAAATATATGTAAACTCTGTTTTTCTTTGTAAAATATTATCTGCGGAGTAACCAAAAGGTTCAAGTGCACTGAAATCAGTTCAATAAACCTTTTGTTTTATTAGAACTATATTCATGTCCCATTCAGTTCCGCCATATCGACGCACAGGTTTTATAATATTTCCAAATCTTATTATTCAAAGTAATATGCATTAAAAATTATGTCGAGCGATGCAGAAGATAGTATTGTAGAATCAAAGGGATCATCATCAGAATCGTTGTCTGAACCGGAACCTCCAAAAAGAAAAAAGGAGTTCGTAATGAAATACATTAAAGTGAAGAAATGTGATTAGAAATGCAAAGGTTGCAGGAGAAGAATACGTGAATTGAAAATGAAATATAGGAAAACGAAACACTGGTCATCCTTGCACGTAAATTGCAACAATAGTATAAATTATAATTTGTTTAGGATAATAATTATTTTTATTGTTTTAAGTGTTCTATATTTTTTAATGAATAAGGAAATATGCAAATAAAAACTCATAGAAATATTTCTGGCAATTAAGATGCAAAAAACAGTGCTTTGAACATTTTGGTGAAATTGATCAAGCTACTGTATTATCCATTTTTAACAGTCCTCATAATAAAAATGAGCAAGATGACTTTCTACAAGGTCTCATTTAATTCAATGATCCGAAACGTATTGAAAGAGCAGGAAAAAAAAAACCAAAGTCAAGTACTTACCTGTATACCTATTTCGTGATGAATCGTGTGGAAAGTATTCAAGTTTGTTACTCTGCTTTTTTGAGTTTGCTTGATGTAACGAAAAAGAGAGTTTATGGAATTTGCAATTTTTTATCACGGGGCGAAGTACCTTGTGAAAAAAGAGGTGAATCTTAAAGTGACAATGCAATAGGTCTAGAAATGTGTGAATCAATAAAGGAGCATATGAAACAATTTCCAGTGAAAATCTAACATTACAGCGGTAAAGAGTTTAGGTATATAGATGCAAGATTAAATACTACTATAATGTACAAACTATTCAAAAAGATACATCCGAATATCAATAAAAGTTACTGGTTTTACTGGCAGTACTTGAACAAAAATTTCAATCTTCGCTTTGGTAGACCCCAAGTTTGCACTTGCTTAATTTGTGAAGAAAAGGGTTCATTATTACGTAGTAATAATATTAGTGATGCAGAAAAACGGCGTATTGCTGCCGAAATTATAGTCCACAAACACGTAGCAAGAAAGTTTTATACTAAAATAAAATCTGTTCGAAAGCTGTGTGAAATGCGAAACGATGTTGCTGGAATCTGTTTAGATTACATGTCAAATTTTCCATTGCCATATATTCCAGTGCAAGATACTATATATTCTACTATAGACAGTTATGGGTAAATACTTTCGGTATTCATAATGTAGGTGAAAACACAGCAAGACTTTACGTTTATCACGCAGTTATAGCAAAAAAAAAAATCACCAGATGAAATATGTAGTTTTTCACTTTATTATATCAAATCCATCATTGTCCCTGAGAAAGAAGAATTGCACATTTTCAGTGACAACTGTGCTGGCCGAAATGAAAACCACACACTGGTTCTCTTTCTAATGACCTTAGTAGATGCAAAGCGCTTCAAAAAGATTTTTCATTATTTTCCAATTCGTGGCTATCCATTCTTTCCTTGCGATCGAGACTTTGTTTTTATTTAGCGACAAGTGAAAAAACATGACCGTGTGTATGTTCCATAAGATTTTATTGTGATCGCTAAAAGAGCTGCAGAGAATTTCGAAGTTACAGATGTTGAAAGTTCAGACATGGTAGATTATGTAAATTGGTGTAAAAATTTGTATAAAAAAATGCTTTTAGCAGAGAAACGGCTAAAAAAGGATTTCAAAGATGTCAGAAGCAAGATGTGAATGAAGTTATACAATATATTCCCGATGAATATAATTATTTTTGTAAAGAACTGCTTGAATACCCTACGACAGAAGAAGTAGAGGATGTTTCTCATGAGTAGTTTAATATTTAAGCCAATATTATTCAATAACATGATATTGCATCGAATAAATTCGATTAAATACTGTTTGTCACGATTATTAAAATATTATAAAAATATTTATGAATAACAAAAATGCCATTTTCTAATGGAATGAACGAATTTTGCGTTTATATAACGTGTTTTTTGGATTTTATTGCTATTAAGTGCAGCAAGTAAGTATTAAGTATCTTATTTTAGTATTGCTAAGAAACCAGTGTAAAAATGTCATCCTAGAAAACTTTGAATTATAGTCTGTTGTCCCCTTTACGAGCTAAGAACATAGAATTTGCATATATTATGATCTATAATTAAGTACAGTGTTTCAATTGATTTTCTGCAAATCAATATTTTGAAGTAGTTCCCTTTCTGCACTTAGCGATTCAATTGTATTTGAAACACAATTCCCATTTTCATAAAGGTCTCAACTGATTGAAGCAGATATAAAAAACTCAGTTTTGATCACTTGAAATGATATTCAATTAAGTCAATTTTCATTCACGATAAAAATTCAAATTATACAAACGCGTTAGTCATCGTCAGGCACGTAACCTTGTTGCTTCAGTAATAGTTACCTTTATACTTTGGTACTCGTCATCAAATATCGGATGAAATATTTTTACTTTGCAATAGATCACTTCTTCTTGTAAGATGATTTACTTAATGCGTGATACTGATAGCGATTTTTTAAGTGAGCTGCAGCTCCAACTGTTATTATTGTAATTTCTTCCATTTTCTCAGGATATGAAGATCCCATAATTTGCAAAATACGATCCATTGACAATAAAGCGTGTGCAGAATCATGCTTTTTATAAACGGAAACTACTGCAAAACTTCTAGTTTCTGCACCTCAATAGCAAACAGAAGTAAATATCGATATCTGATCATTTGACCAATAATTAGTTTGAATTGCATTTTTTACCATTACCTTCCAATTCTCAGCAAAGTCACAGTGCATTGTTTAATGATTTGAATTACTCTTAACGTGATCCTTCTCCTCTTTGATTTCTTCTCTTTGAATATTTTTCACATATATGTGAACATTCGCTTTTTCTGTCCAGGTTGCTAACTCTTTGACAAAACTGTCAATAGAAGTTGTTCTCTTTTCTAAGTCACCTTTGTTCCAGATCGCGAAAACAATATCAACTGAACCAGTTTCCTCTAACAATCCTACAGATTGAAATTCGCTCCATCCCTTTTATGCTCAATTTGAACCCATTTTGGTCGCAGAGAGTAAAATTTTGTCTTTCCAATTCTTACTGTAGGATTTTTTTTCGAAACAGGTGAAATATTTCACTAATACTTTGCGTTAAATATCTTTTTACTTTTTTAATTCTTTCACCATTTTACTTAACTGAAATTACGTCGTTCTTATTTGGTTTTTTCTGGTACAATCTACGTGAACACTTAAATAATATTCTAATGCTAATTGCACTTCTACATCACTCACAGGATATCTGTTATATGGGTCAGGAGTGTAATATATTCCTTCTTCAATCAAAAATTTCCTGGATTGATCTATCATATATTTGGTTACTTTAGGACACGTTAAAAATAAATCTTGCTTAGTATATTCTTTCGGCTGTTTCTTGTGCATTTGTACACTTTTTCAAAGCTTTTTAAAAATTAGATACCTATTCGCTGCAAGGAGAGCATTTTTTTTTGCAATGATACATTATAAACTTTTGAAAGCTTACTGGTCGTCGATTTCGTAAATGCATCTATCTGCTGTTTTCTTTTTTTGCAAGCATAGTTTTCTCGGGACCTTTCTTTGATACTTGATGTATTTCGATAAGGCAAAACATTTAATTTCCTATCTAAAATTTCATTATTTATTTCCTCAATCTGAAAAATCGAATGAAAGTCTTCGTCTTCATACTTTAACTGTTAATTTTCACATATATTTACATCATCCAACATTGGTTCTGCGTCATCGAAAATTGCCTAATTTGAAGACACGCGAAACTTACCAATAATTCGGCGGTAACAATTTTTACAGACACTGCCGCTTGAAATGATTCTTCTTTCTGGGAAAAAGGTTCTGATAAAACAGCCAACTCATGAAGCTGTACAAATGGGTCACTAGAATTGCTGTACATCACTTTCTTGTGAACAGATTCGAAGTCAGGCCGTTTTTTTCGCTTACTCGAATAAATTGATTTTAAAGCATTGGCCATTTTATTTTAACGAATTAAATACAACCAAAAAAAACTATATCGAGCACACATACTCCGATTCAGACGTAGTAAATGAGAAAACTCCGATTGAACAGACAGTTTCTCATTTATTTTCAATTTTTTTGAATCGGATCGAAATTTTTGAGGTTATGCTCCCATATTTAACACGATATTTAAAAATTGTAAATCAGCGAGCGAGTGAAACAAATTATATACCGGAGTGTCTGATTCTGTTTTGCATATCAATTTTGAACAAATATAAGACGCATCCGTGAAACAGATGTCTAATAAATATAAAACGTTAAATTTGAAATCGTAATGAATCGGTCGCTTTCGGAAATGGCCAATTGATATCTATGTGACGTAAAATTTCTCTAAATTTTGTGAATCGGTAGTGAAACCGTTTTTTTTTTGAGAAAGCCGATTGGAAGATCATCCTCTGAATCGAAATGATGCGTTTGGATCGAAACTCAACATTTATACGATTTCAATTTGCTAACTCCGATTCAGACGTCGTAAATAAGAAAACTCCGATTGAACAGACAGTTTTTCATTCATTTTCAATTTTTTTTCATCGGATCGAAATTTTTGAGGTTATGATACCATATTTCACACATAATTTGAAAATTGTAAATCAACGAGCGAGTGAAACAAATTATATACCAGAGTGTCTGATTCTGTTTTGCATATCCATTTTGAACAAATATACGACATACCCGTGCAACAGATGTCCAATAAATAAATGAAACGTTAAATTTTAAATCGTAATGAAGCGGTCGCTATCGGAAATGGCCAATTAAGATTGCGGATTCACTAAGGCTTCAGACCGATTCCAATTTTCCAATCCGTTCTTTGTTTCTGGGTAGCCGGGTAAACATACAAAATCTGCTCCCATACGTATCAGGTTAAAATTTCTGTCTTGTCTTTTCGTTTCAATCTCCTAACTCCGATTCAGACGTCGTAAATGAGAACATTCCGATTGAACAGACAGTTTCTCATTCATTTTCAATTTTTTTGAATCGGATCGAAATTTTTGAGGTTATACTCCCATTTTTCACATATGATTTAAAAATTGTAAATCAGCCAACAAGTGATACGAATGATATACCAGAGTGTCCGATTCTTTTTTGCATATCCGTTTTGAACAATAAAACATATGGGTGAAACAGATGGCTAATAAATGAATAAAGTATTAAATTTGAAATCGTAATGAATCGGTCGCTATCGGAAATGGTAAATTAAGATTGATAATTCACTAAGGCTTTAGACCGATTCAAATTTTTCAATCGGTTCTTTGTTTCTGGGTAGCCGGGTAAGCATACCAAATCTGCCGCCGATAAACTCCGATTAAGATGTCGTAAATGAGAAAACTTCGATTGAAAAAACAGTCTTTCATTCGTTTTTAATTTTTTTGAATCAGATCGAAATTTTTGAGGTTATGCTTCCATATTTGACACAAAATTTGAAAACTGTAAATCAGCGAGCGAGTGAAACAAATTATATACCATAGTTTCCGATTCTGTTTTCCATATTCACTTTGAACAAATATAAGACATATCCGTGAAATAGATGTCTAATCAATAAATAAAACGCTAAATTTTAAATCGTAACGAATCAAACGCTATCGGAAATGGCCAATTAAGATTGCGGATTCACTAAGACTTCAGACCGATTCAAATTTTCCAATCGGTTCTTTGTTTCTGGGTAGCCGGGTAAGCATACAAAATCTGCTCCCGTACGTATCAGGTTAAAAGTTCTGTCATAGGTTCGTATCCTCGTGAAGTAAAATTTTCTCAATATAGTGAATCAGTAGTGAATCAGTTTCTTTCAAGAAAGCCGATTGCAAGATCGCCCTCTGAATCGAAATGACGTGTTTAAATCTGACCTGAAGATTTATATAATTTCAATCTCCTAACTCCGACTCAGACGTCGCAAATGAGAGAAATCTGATTGAACAGATATTTTTTCATTCGATTTCAATTTTTTTGAATCGGATCGAGATTTCTAAGGTTATGCTCCCATATTTAACACAAAATTTACAAATTGTACATCAGCGAGCGAGTAAAACAAATTATATACCAGAGTGTCTGATTCTGTTTTGCATATCAATTTTGAACAAATATAAGATACTTCCGTAAAACAGATGTCTAATAAATAAAACGTTTAATTTGAAATCGTAATGAAGCGGTCGCTATCGGAAATGGCCAATTAAGACTGCGGATTCACTAAGGCTTCAGACAGATTCAAATTTTCCAATCGTATTTTTCCTGCTGAATACTTGGATAAGCATACAAAATCTGCCCTTGCAAAAATTAGGTTGAAATTTCTGTCATAGGTTCGTATCCATGTTAAGTAAAATTTCTCTCAATGATAACCCTGAAAATGCATTTTTGTGGGAGTTATGGAAGGGGGAAGAAAAATTCAAAAAACTGTTTTTCCTCGAAAACGACTCAACCGATTTTGATGAACAAAATATATGTTGCAGACACTAAGGATTCTGTTTTAAAATTTTTTAATTTGTTGATAAAAATTACAGGTATAAAAAATGTTAATTTTTCAAAGTCTTTTTTGAGGTTAAGTTCTAGAGTGACCACACCCATATATTACAGAAATATTCCTTATAACATATGTTTTTGATGAATTTTTCAAAGTTGTGCAAAAATGTGAAAAAAAATCGCACATGCAACACTGCGCAGCGTTACGGTGCACTGTTCCCGGCCTACAGTGGTCAAAACCAGGAATTTAGTGTTCATAATCCTCTATTTTGAATTTTTTTTTTTTAATACTCAGTGTTAAATGTTTAAGATCCTCGAACTTTTTGATATTTCAATTGAGTTTTATGTGCAACAATATATAAACAAATATAGTGGAAAAAATTAGCAATATTAAGAACATGATTTTTTCTCTGAAAGAAAATTGCTCTAATGAACTCGCCATTAATTAGAATTAATTGAAAATAGGCTTGAAGAACATAAATAATTAAATAAATGTACGAGTTCATTGTTATAAACAATTCATTTAAACAAATTTTTCAGTATCAGTTCGTTGTAGAAAAAAAAATCTTGTCTTAAAATCGTTGTAATTTATTATCAGAATCGTATGAGTAACATAAAATTGTCATAACTTGAAAATTTATAAACAACTTATTAACTTATAAACAATTTTTTAATCTATCAAGTCCCATAGGCAGACCAGTTGACATAACAGAAAAGTTAATTAAGGATTAGAAAATTTTATTAAAAGACGATTTTTCATGAAAAATTATTTAAAATCTCGATTGTTTAAACAACTTTTTCCAAAAATGTACTTACGAAGAAACTAATAACACCATTTGATTTTACGCAAAAAATTACATACAGACTATGTGTGAAACAATTTTTTTATCGACCCTATTTGTTATGTAGTATAATTAAATCCGTAAGGGGGTGTCGTGCGATGTAATAATGTTTATTTATATTACATAATCGACAGGGATGAGAATAAAATTGTCTAATACATGGACTCTACGTAACTTTTTCCGTAGTATATATGATATATATTTATAAATATAAAATGGTATAAACCATTAGTTTATTGAATATATAAGGTAACTGTTATAAAAAGTTTATTTAAACAAATTCTTCAGTACATTAGTTTATTATAGACAACAAATTATTTTGTCCTAAAATCGTTGTAATTTATTATTAGAATGGTACTAGTAACGAAAAATGGTCATAATTTTGAAATTTATAAATAACTTATAATGTATAAACAATTTTGTAACCTACCAAGTCCCATGGGAAAATAAATTGACATAGTACAAAAGTTCATATTGGGATGAGAATATTTAATTAAAAGACGATTTTTTATTTAAAATAATTTAAACTTTCGATTACTTGAACAATTCGTTTTAAAATGTGGGTTACGAAAAAACTAACAGCACCATTGGATTCTACGAGAAAAATTACGAAGAGTTTTGAGCAAAAAATTATCCATCACATGGAACCTATGTAATTTTTCACGTGAAATCGAATGGTGCTATTAGGTTTTTCGTAATTTACATTTTTATAAAAATTGTTTGAACAGAAATTGTTTAAACAATCAAAAATTTAAATAATTTTTTATGAAAAATCGTCTATTAATTAAATGTTCTCATCCTAACATTAAATTTTCTACTACGTCAATTAGTGTACCCATGGAACTTAATGAGTTACAAAATTGTTTATAACATTATAAGTTGTCTATCACTTTTCAAATTATAACCATTTAATAATAAATTATTTATAATTATATTATTATATTATATTATATTATTATCTAATAATAAGTTACAGTGATTTTAAGAAAAAAAATTTTTTTCACAATTTTTCAGATTGCTACTTCACCAAAAATTATTCAACCTTTTTTAAGTTTATCTGGGTTTACTGTGATCGTAATCATTCCATAAATGTCTAGGTTATTTTAGTTCATGTTTAACTTGTCAAAAAATTTAGAAAACTACATAAACAAATCCACGGGTTATTATAGAAAATAGCACTAATTCTAAAATAGTAAAAAATGTAAAGCCGAAAAAATTGAAAAATTTGAAAATTAAACTTCTAAAACTAAGTAATAATCATTTCAATTTGAAAGCGTTCAATATTGAAAAATTTCTAAACTTAAACGCTTAAAGACGCAAAATTATTAAAACTTAGTGTCCAGAAAAGTGCAATTTCATTTGAAACTTTTCAATTTTAATAGTAAACATAATACAAAAATAACGGCTTTTCAAATTGATTGTTTACAGTTAATCAATTTTGAAGTGGTCAGAACTGAATTATCTCAAATGGTAAACGTTAAAAATGAAAAATTTAGTTTTGAAAGAGTTAGTATTAAAAGTTCTATTGAAAATTGTACAATATTATATGAAAGAATTATAAAAAAAATTTCCTTATTGTAATCAAAGAAGTTGAAGAATGTTTTTAAATAGATTACTAAAAATGGAAAAACTAAACAATCACAAATTTAAAATATTAAAAAGTGAAGAACAAATTTTAAAGCCTAAAAATGATACAATTTTAATTTTCAATTTTTAAACAGAAACAATTTCAATTTGAAAACGATTAATAATAAAAAAAATTCAATTTTGAACGCATGAAATTGAAACAATGGAAATTTCACACAATTTCGTTGAAGAATAATTGAAAAATTGAATTTTTGAAAATAAAAAAATTTTACTCACAAAGAACCCTTCAGAATATAGCAGTTATACCTATATAGGTTTACAATAAAATTTGATGTTGAAAAAATAGAAATTGTATGCATTAGTATAGACAGAAAAATTGCAATTCCCGAAAAATGAATAATTAATAATGACGCACGAAATTGAACAATAAAATGAAAACTGTGAAAATTTGAGCTCTTCTCGAATATTATGAGTTGCAAAATTGAAAATTTTTTGAAATCCTAGCCGATAAAAATAAAATATATGAAAATTTAGAGCAATTGAAATTTATTAAATTCAAATTTTCAAGATTTGCAATTATAAAATTTTAATATGAAGGTTGAAATAAGTATTTGAATCTCGAATCGTTTGATATACAATAATATGTTTTGAAAATTTATTTGAAAAAATTCGTACAAAATGAAACTGTCCTAAAAGTTTAAAAATTAAAACTTGAGACCTTCA
>JAUMHM010014495.1:0-17275 GCA_032362435.1 Melikaiella ostensackeni
AAAACCTTCAGCTGAAGTTCAAGGTCATCCCTAACCCATGACCTGAGTACACGTTTAGACGTAAAATTTCCCGCTCTTTCGATTGCCGTTGTCAAAAATTGGGGTTCCCCTTGGAAAAAACAAAGTTGACATTGAAATAACCTTGAAAATCAAGCTCAAGGTCAAATTCAAGGTCACCACTGGATTTTTCGTTGAAAGTTACTCCAAGAATGACCTTGACTTTTTTGAAAAAATATTTTACCTCTAAAATTATTCAGGTGCTTCGTTACTTTTTGGACTATATTAGGGATATGTGAAAATCATTTTTCCTGTAACTCGGAAAAACGAAGTTTAAAATTATGAGAATGACAACTGAATAAGGACTTTTTGGTTTTTCTGCCCTCAAACACAGACAAATTCAAGAAAATGTTTTTACTACCCTGAAACATTGTAAATAATGCCCACATAGTCTATAATTTGACTTCATTTTCTATCATGTATTAAAAAATAATTTTATCTTTGATCCTTATCCAGTTGTCATTCTTATATATTCTGAAATTCTTAAATTCTAAAGCGAACATTTTAAATTTTACCTTATCAAAGAGTACGTATTACGAGTATATCGTACATATTCAACAGGCCCGTAGAATACTTTACTATATTTTTGTAATTTTTTAATAAAATAAATTATGGATATTTCCCTCTTTGTAATATCAGTAATTGCATTCACACCATCAATTAAGCATAATTGATATCGCTTAACAGATTTAGGAGAGTTTCATATTCACCTACTCCGAAATAGATATTCAAAGTGATAATTATTATGCTGATTGCTTCTGTAATCTCTAATCTATTTAATAAATAATGAGTTTCATTTTATTTTATATTAGTTAAATAATTATACCATTTTGAAATTTATGAGATGGAAAACTGTATAAGGACCGCTTTGTTTTTCCTTCCGCAAAACAGAAAAAAACTTTTCCTGATATTTTCACATCTTCAATGTAGACTTTTTGAAGAACACATATACTTCTATGATTTTATCAAATTTTATATTTGAAATTTGTTAAAAAATTTTTTTTCTTCAAGTTTGGAAGAAACTGCGAAGAAAAAAATACATGCGAAAAGAAATTGGCAACTTTTAAAACCTAATATTTAAGCTAGATAAAAATTGAAAGAATCATGTAATTCAGTTTATAAATTCGAGAACTATTTAATAAAATTAAATGGCTACATCAGACCGAGGAAATAATTTCAACTCTGCTTGGCAGAATTATTTACCTACAGGTCCTACGTCAGTTTGTAAATGAAACCTTAATTCAGTTACCTGCGGTTTATATGAAGTGTGTGCGTGAATCTATCAAGCGCTTCACCTCAGATTTATATAATACTATCATTTAAAATAGACCAGTAGAAACAATGTTTTCTGATAAACTAAAATGTTATTGTAATAATTAAATATTTGAAAACTAATTTTAAAAAAAGTCCTTCAATCGGTTCTGAGTTCTAGATACCGTACTATAAGTGAACAATATTCCTTGATTACACAAATTCATGTAAACACGATCTTCGTACTCCTTTGTTCAAAATATTTGCATAATCACATGGATATCGATCTGATAAATCTAGTTTTCAGTGACAGAGACTTCAGCATAATTTCTTATACTTTTGAAACCATAATTCATATTCGAGAATCAACACTACAATTTAGTTTAAAAAATAAATACAGATAATTAAAACAAGCTAAATTTCTTCCCCAAAAATATCTATTAAATATAATTCCACACATTTTACGGCAGGAAAAAAATTACAGATTCCCTGCATGCTGCTAACTTGCCTAATTTGAAAAAATACCTATTTCGTCGGACAAAGGAATAAAAACCAGACATGAAACGGGAACAGATTTCTACAAAAATAAAATTATTCTGAAAAAATTGGACCTTAAACTGTGAAATCAGACTTTCATAATTAGTGAATGAAATCTATTTTTTCAAACTAAGTGGTATGGTATAATTGCCACTTAAAAATAATCTTCATATCGACTATTTCTAATTGGTTTATTATATTGTTTTCTCTTTTTAATGAAACTCTAAATCAGCTTGAAATCCGCTAAAATAAATAAAGGATTCAGATTACTTTTTACGGACGAATTAATTATAAATTCTCTTAAATTATTTCGAGGCTTTTGAATATTCTATGTTGCCTCTACTGAAAGCGATAGAGCAAAATTTTAAACGATTAAAGCCATATCCTCACGGTTATTGGGCCCGGATTTACAGGTAATTGATTACGAGTTGCGTGGCTGACGTTAATGAATTTCCCTCACCTCTTTCTCTATTCCCTAACTTTATTCGCTCCACACTTTTCTATCTACTTCGCATTGATTGATAGACAAATCGAGTAGAAAAATCTGCTGGGAAAAACTAATAATTACCTCGCCATTCTCGTTTCCGAACGGAGAACTCCGATATTCAGCGGTTAACCACTTTCAGCCAAATCGGTACCAAAACGACTGTGTCAATAATCAGGTTGATTGAAACTTCAGGAATGAATTATTTCCACTTACAAAAAAGGCTTCAATCTTCTATTCTCATTTTATGAAGTTATTCCAATTGTTTAGAAACTATTTTTCACTATTTTCTTCCGCATTTTTATAAGGATTTTCATAAGTCAATTCTTCTGTACAAAGACTACGATTTGTCGAACTCATACATTAAAAATTAGTGAAATGAGGCCACGTGCGCCTACAAAAAAGAGATTCGTAGGCTATTTAGTATAGCATTCAGAATGTTAAACTTCTTCTTTCCCACGCCACCCCTACTTTCACCCACTTCCCCTTCCATTATTTCCACTAACTTTCATTTGTTTCCCCTCTCCTACCCTTATTTCCCCTAGCTTTCCCACCTTTCACACCCTTATTTTCCCTCCCTATCCCTCATCATCCCATGCTGCCCTTCCCGCCCTTCATGTTCCCTCACTCCCCTCCCAACCCTATTTATCCCACTTTCCTTAGTTCCATTTCACTTTCCCACCCTCCCCTGATTTCCCCTATTTCCCCCTCTTTTCTCCTCTCCTCACTCCTCCTCACCCTACTTCACAACCTTTAGTTCCCCTCATTTTCCATTTCATTTCGTCACTTTCCCTTACTCCCCCTCTCATCACTTCCCCCTTTCAATACAACTGACGGACACCTAACCAAAACCGTAAGGGTTTCTGCCCGGAACAACGAAACCCTAAAAACTGACGATATTTTCTTATATTATATAGGGTATAAGGAATTCAAGTATGTCTGATTAGAAAATTCATTATCTACTGGAACTAATGTTGCACGTAGCCGTAATATTAGCAAACTTTTTCTCTGACCTCGTTCACAAACTAATAACTGATATGGATTTTTGAAACTAGATAAACGACTCTCGTTCTTGCGCTTATTAGTTAATCTGGTGTGGTAAATCCATTTGAGTTATATTATTTTGACCGTGTCTGAGAAGAAGATGTAATATTTTTCATTCTACTGGTCCATATTTTATTACTTTCAAAAAATTTTTCAAAAAAGGACGACGAAAGCATCACGATTTTTTTAAAAGTAATAAACTGTGGACCAGTAGAACGAAAAATATCACATCTTCTCAATTACCTCTTATTTGATCGATAAGTTAAAAAAAAATGGCTTATGTCACGCCGATTAAAAGGAAACTAGATTCAGAATAATGTTTCAATTTGTTTTAAATTGACAATTAGAAAGGTATTGTCAATAGATAGAAGATGATTTTGAAAATTCTTTAATTCGAAACCTAAAGTATTCACGAAGAATGCACAAATTCAATTTTGACCGACTGGAACTTTCCTGTTCTACTAAAAACAAAGATGCAAAGTAGATAAATCATTACATAGTCAGACACGACAAGTTAATAGTTTTCTTATTAGTGAGCGTCCATTAATCATGTAAGGCTTTTTTTGGGAGGAGGGGGTCTGGAAAATCTTACGAGACCTTACCTGGGGGGAGGGAGAGTCCAAAGCATTTCTTACGTAAGTTTCCTCATTCTAATAATTTTTGAAAGATATGTTAACTGAAACCAATTTCGGCTGTTGAAAATACTTTTTACACTATTATACACATTATATAATTATTTTTTCCATTTATTTTTCATTACGTAATATTTCATATCACATACGTTCAATAAATATAGAGTCGAGGCGTTAATCCTATGAATTCTTTTGAAAATTTTGTAAATCCTTTAAAATTTGTCAAATCACGTGAAATTTTCTTGAAATTCTTTGTATTCCATGTACATCGTATGTAGTCTCTTGAAATACCTTAAGACAACTGAGTTCCCTGGAAATTCTTCAAAATCCTATAGAAACTATGGAATCCCTTCAATCTCTTCAAATTCTTTCAGATTCCGTGAAATCTTCTGAAATCTTTGAAATCGCTTGAATTCTTAAAAACCCTATAAAAATCCATCATAATCCTTTATGAAATCCCTTGAAATTTTTAAAATCCCATTAAAATTCACTGAAATCTTTTAAATCCGTCGGAATCTTCCCGAATGTCTTGAAATCTCTTTAAATATTTGAAAATCCATCAAAATCTTTCAAAGACATGATAATTACTCGAAATCCCTTCAAATCCTCTCATAATATTCGGATATCCTTTAAAAGTCCGTCAGGTTTTTAGTAGTCTTATGAAATCCTCTAAAACCGGTGGATATACTTTACATTATTTGAAATCTCTTAAAATCCTGCAAAATCTCGTGAAATCATCTAAATTGCTTTAAGTCTCTTGAAATGCGTTAAAATCCCAAGAATCCTTTGAAATCTTTTGAAACCTTATGAAATTCCTATAAATCGATTCAAATCTTCGAAATCACACAAAAATCATCTGATATCCTTAAGAATTCGTGAAAATACTTCAGTATCTTATAGAATCCTACAAAATCCTTTAAAATTTCGTAACTTCTTTTAAAATATTTCGAAATTTGTAGAAAAAACCCTTGGAATTCCTCGAAAATCTCTGAGATTCCATAAAATCTCTTGAAACCCTTGAAATCGCCTGAATTCTTAGAAATCCCATAAGCAATCATTATAATCCTTAATGAGATCCATTAAAATTCTTAAAATCCTTTAAAAATTCACTAAAATCTTTAAAATCCGTGGGAATCTTCCCGAATGCCTTAAAATCTCTGTATTTATTCAAAAATCCATTAAAATCTTTCAAAGACATGATAATTACTCGAAATCCCTTCAAATCCTCTCATAATATTCGGAAATCCTTTGGAAGTCCGTTAAGTCTTTTTTAATCCTATGAAATCCTTTTAAACCCGTAGATATACTATACTTTAGAGTCTTTGAAATCTCTTAAAATTCTTCAAAATCTCGTGAAATCATCAGAATTGCTTTAAATCTCTTGAAATTCGTTAAAATCCCAAAAATCCATTGAAATCTTTTGAAATCTTTCGAAACCTTATGAAATTCCTATAAGTCCATTCAAATCTTCGAAATCATATAAAAATCATCTGATATTCTTAAGAATTCGTGAAAATACTTCAGTATCTCATAAAATCCTACAAAATCCGTAAAATCTCTTGAAACTCTTGAAATTGCTTGAATTCTTAGAAATTCCATGAGCACCCATTATAATCCTTGATGAGATCCATTAAAATTCTCAAAATCCTTTTAAAATTCATTAAAATCATTAAAATTCGTGGGAATCTTCCTGATTGTCTTAAAATTTCTTTAAATTGTTTCAAATACATTAAAATCTTTTAAAGACATCAAAATTACTCAAAATCCCTCAAAATCCTCTATAATATTAGGAAATCCCTTGGGAATTCCGTTAAATCTTTTAAAATCTTACGTATACTTCTTAAATCTGTAGATATACTTTGAAATCTTTGAAATCTCTTCAAATCCTTCGAAATCCCGTAAAATCATTGAAACCGCTTTGAAACTCTTCAAATCCTTTAAAATCCCTAAAATTCTTGAAATCTTTGCAAATTTCATGAAATCTTATGAAATTCCTATAAATCCATTCAAATCTTCGAAATCACATAGAAATTCTCTGATATCCTTGAAAATTCGTGAAAATGCTTTAGTAGGTATCTCATGAAATTATTTAAAATCCTTTGAAATCCTTTAGCTTCTTTCAAAATATTTCAAAATTTCTAAAAACCCCTTGGAATTCCTTTAAATTATCCTAGATTTCGTAAAATCTCTTAAAATCCTTGAAATTCCGTGAAATATTTCTTAGTATTATAAGATCTCTTGTAATCATTGAAATCCCTGTAAAATTCATTGAAATCTTTCAATTCGTTGAGATCTTTCCGAGTCTTTTGAAATCCCTCAAGATATTTGAAAAGCTATCAAAATTTCCCAAAATCCCTCAAAATCGTCTCATAATATTCGGAAATCCTTTGAAAATTTGTTAAGTCTTTTTCAATCTTAGGAAATTCCCTATGATCCGTGGATATACTTTGGAGTCTTTGAAATCTCTCAAAATCCTTTGAAATCCCGTAAAATTATCGAAAATGCTTCAAATCTCTTAATATCCGTTGAAATCGCATTAAATCCATTGAAATCTTTGCGTCCTTTAAAATCTCATGAAATTCCTTCAAATCCTTTCAAATATTCAAAATCCAATCAATATCTCCTAATATTCTTCAAAATTCGTAAAAATAATTCAGTATCTTTCGAAATCCCTCAAAATATTTGAAAAGTCCTCAAAATCTCTCAAAATCTCGTTAATATCCTCACATAATATTCGGAAATCCTCTGAAATTCCGTTAGATCTTTTGAAATCTCACGAAATCCCCTAAAATCCGTGGATATACATGGAAATCTTTGAAATATCTTCAAATTCTTCGAAATCACGTAAAATCGTCGAAACCGCTTTAAATATCTTGAAATCTGTTAAATCCGTAAAATCCTTTGCAATCTTTGCAAATCTTTTGCAATCTTATCAAATTCCTATAAATCCATTGAAATCTACGAAATCACATAGAAATCCTCTGATATCCTCAAGAATTCGTGAATATACTTCAGTATCTCATAAAATCCTTTGAAATGTTGTAACTTCTTCTGAAATATTTTCAAATTTCTGAAAACCCCTTGGAATTCCTTAAAATTTTCTTAAATTCCGTAAAATCTCTTCAAACCCTTAAAATCGTTCGAGATCTTCAAAATCCCATAAAAATCCCTTATAAACCTTTAAAATCCCCTAAAATCTCTGAAAATCGGTTGATATCCTTGAAATTCCGTGAAATATCTCGAAGTATCATGAGATCCCTTGAAATCTACAAAATCCCTCGAAAATTCATTGAAATCTGTGAAATTCGGGAGGATCTTTCCGAATCTTTTGAAAACCTCTAAAATATTTAAGAAGCTTTTAAAATTCCTTAAAATCCTCTCATAATATTCGGAAATCCTTTGAAAATGAGTTAAGTCAGTTGAAATCTTCCGAAATCCTTTAAAATCCGTGGATATATTTTGGATTCTTTGAAATCTCTTAAAATCTTCCGAAATCCCGTGAAATTATAGAAAATGCTTTCAATCTCTCAATATCCGTTGGAATCGCGTTAAATCCATTGAAATTTTCGCAAGTCCTTTGAAATCTCATGAAATTCCATCAAATATTTAAAATCCAATAAATTTACCCTGATATGCTTTAAAATTCGTAAAAATAAATCGGCATCTTTTGAAATCCCCTAAAATATTTGGAATGTCATAAGTTCCTCGAAATCCCTTAAAATCCCTCATAATATTCGGAAATCCTTTAAAATTTCGTTAAATCTTTTGAAATTTTACGAAATCCCCTGAAATTCGTGGATATACTTTGGAATCTTTGCAAGTCCTTCAAAATCTTATGAAATTCCTTCAATTATTGAAAATCCAATTAATATCCCCTGATGTCCTTCAAAACTCGTAAAAATAATTCGGTATCTTTTGAAATTCCTCAAAATATTGAAAAGTCTTTAAAAAACTTCGAAATCCCTTAAAATTTCTTCATAATATTCGGAAATCCTTTGAAATTCCGTTAAATCTTTTGAAATCTTACGCAATCCCTTAAAATCCGTGAATATACTTTGGAATCTTTGAAATCTCTCGAAATTCCGTAAAATCATCGAAACTGCTTTAAATCTCTTGAAATCCGTTAAAAACACGTTAAGTACATTGAAATCTTTGCAAATCTTTTGTGATCTTACGAAATTCCTTCGAATCCCATCAAATCTCCGAAATCCAATTAATATCCTCTGATATCCTTCAAAATTCATAAAAATAAATCAGTATCTTTTGAAATCCCTTAAAATATTTGAAAAGTCATTAAAATTCCCCGAAATCCCTTAAAATCCTCTCATGATATTTGGATATCTTCCGAGATTTCGTTAAATCTTCTAAAATCTTACGGAATCCCCTAAATTCCGTGAATATACTTTGGAATCTTTGAAATCTCTCGAAATTCCGTGAAATCATCGAAACTGCTTTAAATCTCTTGAGATCCGTTGAAATCACTTGAATCCCTTGAAATCCCTTGAAATCGTTTCAAATCGTTGGAAATCTTTCAAATCCTCTAAAAATCCTTAAAATGTTTTGAAATCTCGTTTACAGTGAGAGCAATTTGTATATTGTTGATATATTAAGTAAAAATATAAAATCTGACATAAGAAGGGAGGGGGATCACAAAAATCTTACTAAGTCCATATATTATGGGGAAGAAGTTTCAAAATGTCAAAAATCATTCTGACGCAATTAATAGACGTTTCCTGAGCAGAAAGAAAAATACTTTGTATAATAAAAAGATTGTATATTCTTCCACTTACCAACTTGAAGAATGTTCTCTTTAAAAACGTATTTTAGTGTAATAAAAAAAACTAATGATTCGAAAGGTGTTGAATTAATTCCTCGAAATTATTTTCCCATTGCTTAATTTTCTCTCCTGACTTGATGGAAGTATATCAATTATCGCGCTTAAAAAAATTAATAGAAATTAGCAGAAATTCAGAGGCCAGAGATGATTAAAATGCCAGGACGCAGTGGGCGCTTGAATACCCGTGAATTTATAAGAATTTTAATTAAGGAGTGAGAGATAAAAAATTTAAGTTCTCATTATTTTTCAGTATAAAACGATTAAATTATGTGGACACAAGACTGGAATTTGGCCACATTCAATCACGACGTTAGTAAATGAGAAGTAAATGAGTCTGGCGACATGCGGGCGTTCAAACAATACCCATGAATTTAGAAGAATTTTAATTAACGGGTGGGTGATGAGAAATTAGAATTATCTTATTCTTCAGTTAAAAAAAATTAACTTATATGGACAGAAAACTGGTATTTGATGACATTCAATCACTCCGTTGGTAAATGAGAAGTGAATGAGTCTGGCGACGCGCGAGCGTTCAAACAACACATCCTACGGGTGAAAATACTTTTACGCGATATACCACGTGTCTTGAAAAAATATAAAGTTCAGTAAGGTGAAATCTATAGTTTTATGTGAAATATAACAATTTTAAAATAACCCGTATGAAAAAAATCCAGTTTAGCATTGGGGGTAAACCCACGAAGGCCCTCACAGGAGGCCCTGCTCGTTTGCCCTCACGGTCGATCGATTTAAATTTCTAAGTCTAAAGGGTTAATATTTTGTTGCCTCTACAAATTTTGACGTCTGATTAGTTCCAACTTAAAAAAATGAATTTTTGTTAAAAATTTGAAGACATTTTTTTGAAAACTCAACTTTGAACTCTCAGAAGTTCTACGAGTACCCCGGTGGGGGGATCTGCCCTTTTTCCCTCACGGTTGGTCGGTTAGAATTTCTAAATCGAAAGGGTTAGTATTTTGTTGTCTCTACAAGTTTTGACGTTTGATGAGTTCAAACTCACAAGAAATGCATTTTTTTTTGAAAATTTGATGACATTCTTTTGGACTTTCAACTTTGAATTCTCAGATGTTCCACGAGGGCCCCGGTGGGGGGATCTGCTCTTTTTCCGTCACGGTCGATTGGTTAAAATTCTCAAGTTAAAGAGTTAGTATTTTATTGTCTCTACAAATTTTGACGTTTGATTAGTTCGGACTTACAAAAAATGCATTTTTGTTAAAAATTTGATCACATTTTTTTGGACTTTGAACGTTTTAATCTCAGATGTTCCTCGAGGGCCCCGGTAGGGGATCTGCTCTTTTGCCCTGACAGTCGATCGGTTAAAATTTTTAAGTCCAACGGGTTGATATTTTTCTGTCACTACAAATTTTGACGTTTGGTTAGTTCAGACTTACGAAAAATGCATTTTTGTTGAAAATTTGACCACATTTTTTTGGACTTTCAGCTTCTTAATCTCAGATGTTCCACGAGGGCCCGGTGGGGGGATCTGCTTTTTTGCCCTCACGGTCGATCGATTAAAATTTCTAAGTCTAAAGGGTTAGTATTTTGTTTGTCACTACAAATCTTGATGTTCGATTAGTTCAGACTTATGAAATACGCATCTTTGTTAGAAATTTGATAACATTTTTTTGGAAACTCAACTTTGAACTCTCAGACGTTCCACGAGGGCCCCGTTAGAGAGAATAGCTCCTTTACCCTCACGGTCGATAGTTTGAAATTTCTTAGTCTAAAAGGTTAGTACTTTGTTGTCACTACAAATATTGACTTCTAATTAGTTTAGAGTTAAAAAAATGCAATTTTTTCATATTTGATGAAATTTTTTTAGAAGTTCCTCTTTGAACTCTCAGATTTTCTATGAGGGCCCCGGTGGGGTGATCTGCTCTCTTGTCCTCACGGTCAATGTTTTGATGGTTTTTATGGTCGATGGTCGATGGTAATCTTTGATTAGTTCAGATTTATAAAAAACGCATCCTTGTTAGAAATTTGATGACATTTTGTTGGACTTTCAACTTTGATTTCTCAGATGTTCCACGAGGGCCCTGGTAGAAGGATCTGCTGATTTACCCTTACGGTCGATTGATCAAAATTTTTGAGTCTAAAGGCTTAGTATATTGTTGTCTCTACAAATTTTCACACTTGATTGGTCCAGACTTGCAGAAAATGCATCTTTGTTAAAAAGTTGATGAAATATTTCTGAAAACTCAACTTCGAACTCTCAGATGTTCCAAATAGTAGGGGGATCTACTCTTTTGCCCTGACAGTCGATCGGTCAAAAATTTTAATCCAACGGGTTGAAATTTTTCTGTCTCTACAAATTTTGACGTTTCATTAGTTTAGACTTACAAAAAATGCATTTTTGTTGAAAATTAGATGACATTTTTTGACAAATTCAACTCTGAACTCTCAGATGTTCCACGAGGGCCCCGGGAGGGGGATCTGCTCTTTTGCCCTCACGGTCGATCGGTTGAAATTTCTAAGTCGAAAAGGTTAGTATTTTCTTGTCTCTACAAATTTCAATGTTTGATTAGTTCAGACATATAAAAAATGCATTTTTGTTAAAAATTAGATGACATTTTTTTGCAAACTCAACTTTGAACTCTTAGGTGTTCCACGAGGGCACCGGTAGGTGGATCTGCTCTTTTGCCCTGACGGTCGATCGCTTAAAATTTTTCAATCCAAAAGGTCAATATTCTTTGACATTACAAATTTTGACGTTAGATTAGTTCAGACTTACAGAACATGCATTTTTGTTAAAAATCAGATTACATTTTTTTTGGAAATTCAACTTTGATTTCTCATACATTCAATGAGGGCTCTTTTGCCTTCACGGCTGATCTGTTAAAATTTCTGAGTTCAAAGCGTTAATATTTTGTTTGTTAATCTCATGCTCCAGTTTAAAACAATCAAACCATTTTGTTATTGTAATAAAGTGTCTTTTATGTCAAATAGTACCAATATGTCATTTAAATGTGCAGTTACTGAAAATAAAGATAATTCCAATAAATTTTGATGCGCGTGCGGAGTATTTGCCTAAAAAAAGTTATAAGGTATATGGTAAGTTAGTCAAAAGGAAAAACGAAATTTTGATAAGATGCTGTTCATGAGTTCAAGTCCCGGTCGAGGCGCTAATATCGTTATTTTTGTTTATTTTCGAATTGTTTTTACATATTAGCAATAAATATACATAATTTTAGTTATTTCTTTATTGAAATATGCTTAAAAATGATGAGAAGACAATTATTAAATTTTTTTTCAAATTAAAAATTTACCGTCGAGGCAACTGCGAGGGGCCCACGAGGGAAGCTTATATTGGACCATTATGGATAAGCATGTCGGTTCCATGAGGGTCCACGCTTAGATTATCATCATGGACTTCTCATGGGCTGTGGGCAATCCATGAGGGCCCCTACGGGGGCCCACTCCATTTTTATACACGGGAAAGTCTTGCAATTCTAATTTCATTTTCTTTATACCTATATAAAAACAGTTTATGTTGCACGATATTTTATAACAATTGCATATAGCCCATAAATATTTTGTTTATCATAAAATTAGAAATATTTTCAAGTTTATCCAAAAGAAGTCGATTCATTGAACGAGTGAACTGCCTCAAGTTTTTCTTGCATCCTGACTCGGACGAACCTAAACTGGATGTCTTTTATTTTTATGAGATTTGCAGTACGTGCTCTCTAAACGAGACGTTCATTCTGTCATTAAACAAGCTTTAAGAGCCATATCGACTTTTTATCCTACTTCGATTACAAATTTCGAAAAATCGAAATTTTTACGAATTATTCGAACCAATGATTTTTTGAAGAAATAGAAAAAATCTGCCACAGCCTTTATTTCTTCAAGAAATCATTGGTCGGAATTAATCGTAAAAATTTAGATTTTTTGAATTTCGTAATCAAAAACTGTCAAATACTCGTATATTTAATTTACTCAGTGTCAGAATAAATTTCATTAAATATGAGTGAATGTCATCCAGTAACGTGTCCCTGGCTACCTTTTTTCAAATTTATAAAGTTATATCTCTTAAAAACATGTTTAAGATCAAATTATTGAATTCACATGTTTTTTTCAGAATTAATTGCAGAATTAAAAAATAAAGCTTTTCTCTTGTTTCCAATTTTAGTTTCAGCGTTATAGTCACTTTTTAAATGTCTAAGTGTTTTTATGTCATCCGGTAACAAAACATTTTTTGTTAATTTTTTGGCTTCAGTGTTTAATTTTCAAACCGAAAAAAATCGTACAACTATTCGGTGTTATCCGGTAACACAAAAGTTATTCGCAAAATGGAAAATAATCGACATTCTCCTTATATTTCAATTGAAAAAAGATTTAAAATAAATTTGAAGTAATATTTTACTTGTATTATTAATGTCTTACTACTTGATATTATTTCTAAATGTATAATCCTAATAAATAAATATTAAAATATGAAACTCATTAATGTTTTAATGAAATAAATTTATATACACTGGAACTTCCATTTAACGCCCTCCATTTACCGTCTTCGGAGATTTTCCTCCGGCTTGCATTAATTGATGAGGGGGTCCAGGGAGCGGAGAAAGATAGGCGCGTGAGCTCAGCGGAGTTCAGCAGTTCCGTAGCCACAAAGCAGGCAGTGCGAACACTTGCGTGCATATTTCGCATTCATTTTTAAATGCATGTGGGGAATTCTCTTCCCATTAATTAGTTTTTATTATTAAAGAAGGTCCATCCTTTATGATGACAAAAATCTACATTTGTACAAAATACAGTTAACTTATATTATGTATTCCTACTAGAATTTTTTCATACGGCCCTGACTGTTTACTTCGTAGAAATTCTTGGAAGAGCCTCACGGTCATAACAGGTGATATTCGAGACCGCCGTTAAATGGAGGTTCCATTGTAATTAACTTATAATGTAAAAATGTGACGAAAATATAAATTATTAGTATAATTAATACATCGTGTTCATTTAATGAAATTAATTATTATGTAAAAACTGAGGATAAAAGAAATTAATAAAATAATTTCATTCCCGTTATTAAAAAGAATAATAATAATGAAATTATAATTCTCATATTTTAAAACTCGAGAAACATATATAATTGTTACTTTGACTAACAAAATATCATGAATGGTTAGTATCAAAGGATTGTCCTTAAATTAAAGAAATTATAATTATAAAATGAGAGCGTACTTCTTTTTCTCGCAAATTATTAGTTTTACACGTATTGTAATTAATATGAGTAGAGAAAAATGTTTGATGTTGATCTGAAATACTTTCTTTCAAACAATTCAAAATCGAATAATTCCAACTTTTTGATTTTTCCCCAAATATAACGAATAAAGAAACATCTCTGCAGTAATAAATCATCATTAACATTTAGCAAGCTACAAATGTGGAAAAATACATTTCTTGATAGAGCTGATAAAATATGGAGAACAATTTTATAATCGGCTTATAAATCACAATTAAAAAGTTCGTGATCCAATTAGTTTGAAACAGTATAATCTACTAGATTGAAATTAAATAATAACCATTTGGTATTATTAATAAATCTTTTCAATTGAGATGGAAATTAAATTATTAATTCAAGAAATCCTAAATTTGATTTAAATCAAAGTATTTCTCTCTCGTGATTTTCCCTAAACTGTCATTAAGAAAATATGTTTTTTTCATATCCGGAAGTAGAGGTATCATGATGACATTTAATGGAAGGTAGAATCTGGGCTTGAAAAAAGCGATACAAAAACCAACCGATCAGAAAGCAATTTTCAGTAAGGATGCTTTATCGCAGGATGGTGACGATGCGTATACCTGTGGCTGATAAATTATCTGACCTTTGTGTACTATGAAAAATTGGCAGGTGCTACCTGGTATCTATATCTGCTTTAAATATTAATAAAATATAAAAATAAATTCCGCCAAAGAGGATTCTTTCTTAAGAAAAATGGCTTTTCTTGAGTGATCTAAAATTTAAGACAATTTCTTCCTGTCTTTGTAATACCTTCAGATATATCGTATTGTCGTATAATATTGTTTATTTCTTTATGTACTTTTTATTCATTATCCTTTATTTCTCAAGATGACGTCAGGGCTCAGGCATTTTAGTTTTAAAGGGTGGCTTCGAGCTTTATAAGACATAATTCTTAACGACGGAAAATAATCATAAAAGTTTCTAGAAGTACATCAGAAATCTAATCTTTGTAAAACGTTTTCTGCAAGTCAAATTATTGCATCTTCAACAAAATAGATGAATTTTTATCCAAATAGATGAATTTTAACTACAAAAAATCAACCAAATGGATGAATTTTCAACAAAATACATGAATTTTCAATCAAATAGTTGTATTCAACCGAAGAATACAAATTTTCAACAAGAAGGTTGAATTTTCACTCAAGAAGATTAATTTTCAACCAAAGAACGAATTTTTTTTAAACTATACAATTCTCAACTAGAAAGATGAATTTTTTAAATGAATAATGAATCTTAAACCAAAGAAATGAATTCTCAACAAAGATTTTCCACTTTCAACCAAAGAGATGACTTTTGAACTTAAATTTTCAATCAAGAGAGAATAATTCTCAACAAAAAATGTAATAGTTGATATTTCAACCAAAAAATATTATTATTTTGAATTTAAAACAGTTACATTCAACTACTAAACAAATTAATCAAATTTTCAAAAAAATAAAATGAATTTCCAACTTAGGCGATGGATCTTCAAACAAAAAAAATGAATTTGCAACCAAGCAGTTGAATTCTCAACCATAAAAGACGAGTTTTTAATAAAATAGTTGAACTGATGACTAAAACAGATTAATTTCAATCAAACAAATGCATTTTCAACAAAATACATAACTTTTCAAGCAAAAAAGATGAATTCTCATCGAAAAATTTCATAGTTGATATTTCAACCAAACAAAATTTTGATTTTAAATGAAAAATAGTTGAGTTCAACCAACAAAGACGAATTTTCAACAAAATATTGGAATGCTCAACTAGAACAGATTAATATTCTACCAAAAAATTGTATTTTTAACCAAGGAGGATGAAATTTCTTATAAAACAGATCTATTTGTAAACTAAGAAAGCGAATTTACAACGAATTAGTTGAATTTTAAACCAAATAGTTGAATTTTCAATTGAAAGGCACAAAAAAATCCAATCAAACTGTTGAATTTTCAAACATACAGTTGAATTTTGAACCAAAAAGAATGATTTTATAAAGATATTGAATAATTTTTAATAAAACGATTAAGTTTTCAACAACATAATACAATTTTTAGGCAAAAAAGATGAATTATCAAATTAAATGATGAATTTTCAAAGAAAAAGAAGAATTTTTAACAAAGTAGTTCTACTTTCATTCAAGTAGTTGAGTTTTCAACCAATAAAGATGAATTCTCAACAAGAAATGTAGTAGCTGATATTTCAAACAAAAAAGATTTCAATTTCATATCAGAAATAATTTAATTCAACCAAGAAAGAAGAATTTTCAACAATACATTCGAATTTTCAGCTAAAACGGATTAATTTTCTAACAAAAAGGATGACTTTTTTAAGAAACAATTAAATTATAAACCAATCAGTTGAATTTTCAACCACAAAAGATGAATTCTCAACATAAAATGTAATGGTTGATATTTCAGCCAAAAAAGATTTTAATTTTGAAAGTAAAACAGCTGAGTCAGCCAAAAACGACGAATTTTCAACAAAATCGTTGAATCTACAACTGAAACAGAATAATTTTCGACCAAACAGATGCATTTTCAACTAAAAAGATTAATTTCTTACCAAAAAAGACGAATTTGAAACAAAATAGATAAATTCATAACTGAAAAAATTAATTTTTAGCCAAACAGATGCATTTTTGATAAGGAAGATTATATTTCTTCTCAAAAGACAAATTCTCAACAAAATACTTAGATTTAATGGATTCTCAACGAAAAATGTAATAGTTGAAATTTCAACTGAACAAGATTTCAACTCTTAATCATAAACAGTTGAATTCAATCAGAAAAGATGAATTTTCAAAAAAATAGTTGAATGCTCAACTGAAGCAGATTAATTTTCTACCAAACAGCTGTATTTTTCACCAAAAAGGATGAAATTTTCACTTAAAATGATTAATTGGCAAACTAAAAAGGCGAATTTTGAACGAAATTTTTGAATTTTGCATCATTTGTGGAATTTTCAATTAAGAAAGGAAAAAATTTCAATCGAATTGTCGAATTTTCAAACATAAAGTTAAATTCTCAACCAAAAACAATGACTTTGTAACGATATTGTTGCATTTTTAACAAAATAACTAAATTTTTAACGAAATAATAAAATTTGTAACCAAAACAGATTAATTTTCTACCAAACAGCTGTATTTTTCACCAAAAAGGATGAAATTTTCACTTAAAATGATTAATTGGCAA
>JAUMHM010014582.1:0-17270 GCA_032362435.1 Melikaiella ostensackeni
AATGAAGGGAATTGACTGAAACTTTGACAGTAGGCTACTAAAAGAATGTACTGCACGATGGTAAAACTCTTTCGTATGATGGATTGATCTTCTTCTTACAAATTGAAAAATGTATTTATTTCACGTGTCTGCAAAGTTTTTGGCGCTTTATCAAGAATATCATTCGAATTGCTTACGATATTGTCGTGGTCATCTGAAATAAATACTTCATCTCATACTGTGCAAAATTAAAATATTCTTATAAATCTTCCTGTTGCAAGTTTGGGAATCGCCAATATCAGAAACTTTTACAATATTCTCAGAAAAATCAAAAGAATTTAAAAATCCTACAACAATTTGGAAAGCTCGATATTCTTGAAATTATTTGAAGGTTTCTTAGTTGTGGAGTTTTTTTTTTGAATTTCGAAATTTTCCATGATAATTTTTTATTAAAGAAAATGCTGTTTCCACTTTTATTATTTCGTGAAAAATGGTTTTTCAATAAAAGTTATATAAGATCGTTTTATATGAATTAGAAGTTGTATCACATTTTTATAGAACTAATATTATAAAATTTCTGGATTTTATGAAAAAATTATCAAAATTTTATAGGATTTTAGTCTTTTTTCATAAAAACTCAAGGTTCGAGGGATGGTCTATTGATAAACGAGTTTCGGAACATCACCTTTCCCTGAAATATAAAATTCAGGTAAATGTCTAGTCTATTTCTCCTTCGGAAAAAAGGGGTGAGAAAATCGGGTTTTTATTAAAAGAGCGTGATTCGACAATAAACAAATAATCCAGTTGTCAGAAAATGCTGATTTTTCAAACGAATTGTTTAAAAAATCATTTAATGTGTCGCAAGTGGCGACACTTTCAAATGTTGTTTAAGCAATTTATTTAAAAAGTAGCATTCGCCGACAACTGAATTATTTTTTTATTGGCGAATGACGCTATTTCAGAAAAATAGACGAATTTTGATAACGCTATTTTTTCAGAAGGGACCAAACTAGAAAATTACCTGAATTTACTTCAAAATTTTTGACGTGGCACATGAAAATCCGAAATTTTGAGAATTTTGAGAATTGCTTCGAATTATACAGATTTTACACTGAAAAAATAGTTTCGTTTATTTCGTATTGTTTGGGGAACATGCGTTTCTTTGTCGCACCGTCGGTAGCATCCAAAGTGAGGTTGGACTGCATGGAATTTTGATGATCCGTGCCATTTTTCAACTTTTTTGAACAGCTTCGTATCACGAATTTATCCGTGATTGCCGGCCGAACTTGTACGAGTAATTATTCGTGCATAAATTATTATAATGTGAATAAATTAAGGTGCGTCCAAATCATGATGAAATAACGAAATTTCATGTATTAGTCACGTAAAAAAAATGTAAAGTTGCCCGCGCCTTTATCTCGACTGCATGAATCTTTCGATTGTCGATACAGCTCAGGTATTGATCAAAGCGCGGTTCCTTAGATCGACATTCAAAAAATTATATGACAATGTTAAAAGAAATTTCTAATGACGGTTTGAAGAAAATTATATATTTGTTGGTACAACTAACTGTTAAAGTTTTGCGTATGTTTATTTTTAAATATCGAAAAAATGTGATTAGGATCGAAACACTGAGGGTTCGAATTTTTCTATCTAATTTCGCGTTTGGAATTCCATACCCACAATCCTCCCAGGTATGAAGTTACGTTATACCGCTCCCACCCCCCGCCACCCAAGGAAAGTATGTGCTCTTGATACTTAGGGGGCTGAGAGTGTTGAGGTACCCAAGGGTTGTACCCTCAGTGGGAGAAGAGAGTAGAGAGACCGTGGACATACAATTTTGGTATGAGGAAGACGGGTTGGTTCAGGTCCAGGCGATTCGTTGTAGCACGCAAAAAACCGTGAATTCCTCATAAAAAAACTTTTGGGTGGCCCTGAGAAGGACCGATGTCTTTGGAGTCCTGAGAAGGACCGATATTGGCAAAATGCGGACGTCGTGCAAGATCCCTTCGCCGTTGAGAAAGGAGGGGTTCCTCCTGTGACTTAGGCTGTCCTACGGTTGGGTTGAGAACCAACCAGTGGGGGTTCCTGGGATCCTATGGCGTCTATCTGTAGATTGCACTTGTCCCACAACTTCTGTTCCATGAGGTCTCTTGCCCCATCATGGACCTCGCCCACCCGCAATAATTTCACTCGTGATTCGAATGGGACGTTTTGCAGCACTTGGGGCCTCCTTTTAGGTGGGGGTTGACTGGTAGGGAGTCGATCGTGGCATACTTCCGGTGGGGTGTTTCTCTCGGGGGAGAGCCGAATGGGGAAGGCACTTAGCGTGCGAACATCATTACCATCCGAAACCTCTGAAGACTGGTTCGTGAGTACAGCTGCTGGAGGGAACTCACCTATGCCCGGTAATTCGGGGTCGTAAGCCTCAATGGTTGAGGACGGAGACTCAGGAACCCGCGAGGATGGATACGAGGACTCGTCCCTGGAGGTGCGAGCAGTGTGCCTTAGTGAGGCAGGATCCGTGTTTGTCGCCAGATACTCCGTGAGGTCATCGAACGAGTTTATCCTGGGAATATCCGGGACGTCGTAGAAATCGGTGTCCTCCCCTGGAGAAGGACTAATGGCATGTGGACGTATGTAGTTGGATGGAAACCCTTCAGCCCTTTCGGTCCCAAAGTTAGGAAGCCTGAATCCGCGGCTCGGACCACCGCGGTCGGAGGGAAATTTCGAACGAGACACTCTAGTCTCCGAGGTCCCTTGGCACTTCAACTTCTGCAGTCGTCGTGGGTTGAGTCGGTTCTTCTTTCTCTTGAAGTAATCTTCCATCTCCATATGGGAATTACGAGACGCCAGGCTGGCTGAAGCAGAAAAGGGCGAAAGTCGCACGAGGGGAGATAAATTAGAGGTTGTATGCGAGGGGGACAAATGAGAGTGAAGATGGGGTCTGGGGTTGACATATATTTCGGTGGGTGAAGATTTGTGTCGACGGCGTAAAGGTCCCCTTGGGAGGCGACCTACTGGACCCCCATATCACGTATGTGTGGATGTGTGGGTGGCCCTGTGGTCAGCAAGAGGCGACCTACCGGTCCCCAATGTGATTTATGAACGTGCGTAAGCGACCCTGTGGTCCCCTAGAGGCGATCGACCGGCCCCTGGTGACTTGTGAACGTGCGTAAGCAAACCTGTGGTGCCCCTAGAGGCGACCCACCGGTCCCCATTGTTGTGTGCGTGTAGGCGACCCCGTGGTCCCCGGAAGGAAACCTACCGGTCCCCAATGTGGTGTGTGAACGTGCGTAAGCGAACCTGTGGTCCGCTAGAGGCGACCGACTGGTCCCTAGTGTAACTTGTGAACGTACGTGAGCGACACTGTGGTGCCTGAGAGGCGACCCAACGGTGCCTAGTGTGACTTGTGAAAGTGCGTAAGCGACTCTGTGGTCCCCTAGAGGCGACCTACCGGTCCCTAGTGTTGTCTGGGTGTAGGCGGCCCCGGGGTCTCCGGAAGAAAACCTACCGGTCCCCAGTGTGGTGTGTGTGTGTTTAAGCGACCTCGTGGTCCCCAGGAGGCGACCTACCGGTCCCTAGTGTTGTCTGTGTAGGCGACCCCGTGGTCTCCGGAAGGAAATCTACCGGTCCCCAGTGTGGTGTGTGTGTGTGTGTGTAAGCGACCTCGTGGTCCCCAAGAGACGACATACCGGTCCCTAGTGTTGTGTGTGTAGGCAACCCCGTAGTCACCGGAAGGAAACCTACCGGTCCCCAGTGTGGTGTGTGTGTGTGTGTGTAAGCTGAAAGGACTAAGAAAGATAAAACAATTAATTAGAAATGAATAAAAATCATTTATCCTTCGTCGGGCAGAACATGTTGGATGAATTACGCTTCAAATGTTTTATTATCGATAGGGGAGGATAGGGAATGGGTTCTATGAGAAATAATTACAATTCTATTGGTTTGTGATGTAATCCAACAATTCGATGTGCGGGTTGTTGATGAGCGTAGGAAAAATTCTCTAATGTGTTCGTACCGTACCGCGTCAAAAGACGTGACGTTCTTCCACAGGAGTGGCCGGACTAGCGGGAAGGTGCGTCAAGCTACCCGTGAGTTGTGACTGCGACTTTATCGTCTGCAGAGTTATGTGGCTACTATGTAGGGTTGATGCAAGGAAGGCTTGCGGAAAGGCGATGGAGCGGACGTTGCGCCTGCATTGCCCGATGATCCAAGACTGTATCGAGTGGCAAGAAACCACCCATATTTACCATATGCCGCACCCGCTGAGCGGTGCGCGCCAGCCGGGTACGCCGTGAAGGGGATGAACAACGGTTGATAGCTGCGCTGAGTTGAACAAACCAATCTCCGCGGGGTCCGAAATAGCAAGAGTCGCGGCAGAGGGGGTAACCGACGATTGACTAACAGAAAGGCACGCTCACACCAATCAGGCTTGGGTGACGAGGACCCTAGCCTGATTGGCGGAAATCATGTCCAAAGCGAAGAACACCGTTCGAACCTTGCCCGCCGAGTCGTAATCGCAATCGACCTGTTTCCTTTATTTAATAAAAACGTGAATCAAATACATTATCGCACAGTAATTAACTTGAACCTAAAATACACTGTCGAGTGCGTTTGTTGTGGATCGAAGAGGCACGGAAGGGGAAAACCTTAATCATAAATTGCCGACGCGCTGGCGTGCGACAAGGGAAAAGCTTGAATTTTCACTGAAACCCTGAAGGCGGCAGCAACGTTTAAAGTAAGTTCTTAAAAATATATGCGTTTGAAGATAAAAACTGAATTTAGCACTAATATAACAATAATTTCAACCAGTTTACTGGTTAATGATTATTTTCGAATTTGGCATAATAGTGATACACAAACTCAAAAAATTACAGCTGTTCATATTATTGTTTGAAGAAAATATTTATATTTCACTTAAGTGTATCATGTGCTGTATCGATACATTTACATCGACGTCTTGATAATTTCTGAAAGATTGTGAAAATACTAATGTGCCGGATTCTCTTCTTAACATTTTGCTACCAAACTATAATTCGTAAACTTCCTCATACTCTCAAAGAGATAAGTATACTCAAATTATGGAATAAAGTTAGAATATTTTAATCTACGAAGTCGCTACGAGTAAAAAAAATTGTCGGTATCTATAACATAAAAAATCGATATATTTCCGGAGAATAAAAAGATTTTCTCAAGATTTTTAGGGAAATTTCAAATAATTTTTTATTTCTTGTATTACTGAAAAAATTCTGGAAGATTTTAAGGTACTTTCTTGAATTTTGGAAAGCTCAAAAAAAGTCACGATAAATTAAAATCATTTAAACGGTATTTAGAAGGTTTATAAGTTTTGAAAAGATTCAAAAATAATTAAAACTTGAAAAGATTTCAAACAATTTAAAACAAAATGTAGATTTTTGAATATTTTGAAAAAGAAGCTTTCTGAGAATTTCAAAGTTTTTGAAAAGGGATGAATGTAAAATCACTAAAAAGTGAAATTCCCGAAACTGCGAAATTGCCAAGAAAAAAAATCTGCCCGCTTCCATTTTTAATTCCATTTTCCAGCCAAATTGTGCAAGGTGTGGTAAAATCTTGAGAAATAAAATTGTTCATTCCTGAAAAAATCTATACATTTTCTCAAAACCGTTATTTGATAAGACTTATAGTTTTTGTTTCAATCGTGAAAAATGTTATTGAAAATGAAAAATGTCCCGTTCCAACAAAACTATGTGCAATACGAAAAAATGTTAAGAAACTGAATTTTTTATCTCAAAAAAGACATACAAGTTTTCTCGAACCTATTCTTCTGTAAGACATAAAGTTTCCATTTTAAACATACAAGAAACCATTTAAAATTTAATTTAAATTGATAGGATAATAATACAACGTACAATAAAATGTTTGACGGCAAAAATTCTCGCCTAAAGCAGAAGTCTCTGACCGAGGTACAGAAATTAATTTTGGACATATATTAATTGAGTGGAAGCGCGAGAAATGTGATGTGAATGTATTCGTTAGAGTCGAAAGAGTTTTAACAAGAGAGAATTTACAATCACCAAATTACAGTTGTCAGTGGTTTGGCTCAAACCTGTAAGCGAAGTGCGTCGCGTGCGCGAGCAGATTTTTACTATACATTCTCATTTTAAATGAGAAGGTATTAGTTTTATGTGAAATAGGACTTTGTCAGTTTCCATCAAATCTCCACATTTTGAGATGCCCTGAGTCGAAAAAGGACGATTTTTACGAAGGCTTAAGTCTAGTTGTAGTTTGTAATTTGTAGTTACTTTAACTTTAGAAAGATTGGTCATACTGGATTGCATTTTCGCATATTTTTCTGGGCCCTTAAAAGAAAGGACGAGTTAGTTAACCTGTCATTTTGTTCCAACGGTTATGGTTTTATCTATCGAAAATACTCTTGCAAAAATTAGAGATTTAATTTTCTGACCAAATATGTGGGGTACGAAAAGAGTATTGAGAAGGAAAATTTCCAACTTTTAAAAGATTTGCAAACGTGCTCTATATCATCTTTTGATAAAATGCATTTTTTTTTTCTTGAAAAATATTTTTAATAAAAATTAATAATTCCATTTTTCCATCAAATCATGCGAAATATGAAAGAATGTTGAGAAGCAGAATTGTTCAGCTTAAAAATATCTTCAAATTTGCTTGATACAATTTTCTTATAAGCGTATGGGTTTTGTTTTAATCGTCAAAAATGTAAATAAAAATAAAAAATTCTACTTTCCGCTCAGACTATGCGAGACACGTTGAAAATCAAACAATCCCAAATCATTTTATTCTTCATTACAATATATATTTATTATATCTTTGTATTACTACATTTCATTTTCATTTTATCATCATACCATGTAATTTAGAACAATGATCAGGGTAGACGCGTGAGTTGTGGTCGCTAAACCGATGGAATGAATGATAAACTGAAATATTCTCAGTACACATGCGATTGAAAAGTAAGAAACTGTTGTGTGATTGGACAGCAATTTAAGATGACACTTATTCAAAATTTACTCATTTATTAGAGATTTTTCAAAGTTATCGTGGAATAAACGTCCCAAAAATGCTTAAGGTGGCCCATAACTGGTATTTCTATCTTACCTCGATTGAAAGGCATGAAGTTGCGCATTTTTGACAGAAAAAAAGAATGATTTTGCAGTTATAATAATTAGGTAGATAGTCAAATTATGACTCCAAAAAAATTGATTCTGAAATAATTAAATGAAAATGACAGTACTTTTATGAAGTAAGTTTTAAATCTTAAAGAAAAAAGTATTCCAAATTTTAAAATTGCTAGAAACTTTTTGAATTTTCATACGATATGGTTGCTGGCTAACTGACTTCATCTTCATTTTTCGACATTGAAAAAGTGTTCTGAGAACCAATCTAATCGTTTAGTTATTCACAAATTACAGACAGACACCACTGTGGAAACATCTTTTCATATCTTTAAAATTATTAATAAGTTTTTCGGGTTCAAATTAAAATTTGTACAATTTCCAATTGATAATCTTAATAGTGATGTAATTCATCTGAATTCGTTCGAAATTGGATAATTCTGTATTGGAAATTTTCAAATTTAAGTCGCTAAATGTTGTAAAAATTAAAAGTAAAGTTAATAGGTCAACAATTTTCAGTGTTCTTTTTCAAATTTGTCGAATGCTCATTGCCCGTATCGTAGCATTGTTCAATTTTGAAATTTTTCATAATATATTTGTTTTAAAAATGCTCAATTTTAAATTTTTCGGTTAGAAGGCTTTGAAATAAAAATGGTTTAGACTTGGTGGCTCTTACTTTGGAATAGTGCAATTCTAAATGCTCTTGATTTGGAAATTGTATCAATTTATACTGAATAATTGTGGAGAAGATCACATCACTAACATTAAAAATATAGAACTTCAACATCTTTCAATCTCAAAGAGTCTCGAGTGGCCACCCTGAGATCTGTTGGAGGCGAAACATTTTGCTGTTCAACACTTTATTGTATCTTGTGTCGTTTTTCCAAAAAATTAATTTTTTCTTTAATGTTATTTATCAAGATAAAAACAAACACTACGCGTCTCATCAATAAATTATTCGTAGATATAATTTAGGCGAACAATTTTGTTATTCGACATTTTATTGTATGTTGTGTCGCTTTTCCAAAAATTTAATTTCTTTTTTGTTTATGTTATTTTTAACGATTAAAACAAAAACTATCTTATCAAAAAATGAATAGTAACAAATTTGTAGTTCTCTTTGTGTGAACAATTTTTGTCTATTATTTTTTTTCGTATCTTGCGTAGTTTGACCGCGAAATGAAATTTTTCATATTTAGTATTTTTTAACGCGGAACCGTTGGTAAAAAAAGTCTCGTTAACGAACTCGACCATTTTTTTGGTCCCTCAAATTAAAAATACAGAACTTCAACAACTTTTAAATTCAAAGAATTTCGAGTGGCCGCCCTGAAAGCAGTTTTAGCAAAAAATTTGTCGTTGAACGTTTCATTGTTTTTCGTTAGTTTTCAAAAATTTTTTATGTGCATAATTTTGCCGCGTAATATTCTATTGTATCTTGTATCGTGTTTCCAAAAATGTACTTCTTTATTTTTAGTGTTATTTTTTATGACTAAAACTAAAAGTACGCGTCATACCAAAAAATGGTCGTAAGAAATGGTTTTGTTATGAAACATTTCTTATTATCTTGTGTCGTCTCTCCAGAAATTATTATTTTTTCATTTTTAGTCTTATTTTTCCCGATTAAAACGAAAAGTACGCGCTTATCAAAAAATCGCCAAAAAGAAATTTGTAGACCTTTTTTGGGTGAATGATTTTGTTATGAAACATTTAATTTATTCTTGTGTCGTTTTTCTGAAAATTTAATCTTTTAATATTTAATTTCATTGTTCACGATTGAAACAAAGATTGCGCATATTATCAAAAATAAGTTGAGAACAAAGTAGATCTTTCTTAAATAAATAATTTCTATATGTTTATTCTTTTTGTATATTTATTATATTTACCGCAAAATAGGATTTTTTATCTTTCAGTATTTTTTTTATGGTTAAAACCAGAGTCGTTGGTAAAAAAAAGGCTGGTTAACGAACTTGACCTTTCTTTTTGGTCCCTTATAATGTATGCCAAAGTACAATCCAATTCGATCAGCCTTCCTAGAATTATCCAGTATACAGACGACAATAATGGCGACAACAGATAAGCAGGTACCATCGTAACGCCTATTTTTTCGGATTCCGGGGTTCTCGAAACTTAGAGTTTTAATAAAATCCGCGAAAGTCAATTTTCGCATAAAAGCAATACCTTCTCATTGAGATAAGAATGTAAAAAACAAATTATGCCTCCTACCAACAAAATTTTGAGAAGAAAGCTTACAGGTCTTTGTAAAAGCGACAATTTCAATATCGCAACTTTTCTTCGTATTCCGCGTTATTTACCATAGCTCAAAATTTGAATTTTCGATTTTTTAAGAAAATTCTAAAAGTTGTTATGACAATCGAAAAAAGTCATTAGGATAAATTATTCGACTTTCTGAGTGCTACGAATCGTCGTACATATAATTTTTGAATCTTGAAAAAAGGTAGTCTCAAAAATTTTGAAAATGTTGTAACTTCTTGAATTTTCATCCAAAATGGCTGGCTAACGAATTTGACCTTCAGTTTCAGCTACTTAAAGAGAGTACCAAAGGCCAATCCAATAGATTCATTCTTTTGAAAGGTCTCGTGCTCACAGATAGACATACATACAGACATACATACATACAGTTATACAGACACATTCGTAAAAACTGTAAAACCTGTTTCATGGTCATCTTACCTAAGATTTACCTGAATTCCTTGCAAGAAGCACGAAGCAGTCACAAGGAGTTCCCCTTCCCCACCAAATGTTTACACGTAATATTTAAATTACTCCATTCCAGAAGTGGAAGAATGAGAACAATTTCAAGGAGAATAAACAGAAAATTATCAGGTGTAAATATCTTATCTGTGTTTGTTTTCTTGATATAGATCTGTTTCTCCACTCCGTCAGGGAACATTCATTGGTCACGTAAGGATGATTTATGAAATTTTTTAGCCATTTCCTCCCTATTGTAAAGATTCGTTAGATTTATGTGCCCCCCTCTAACGTTATATTCATGTTTTTCACTCAATAATCAACAATATATCAATTATTTTCACTGAAAACGAGATTTAAAAATTTTTTGAAGATTCTCAATTTGATTTTGAAGATTTGAGCGATTCCAAGGATTCCAAAAGGTTTGACGGAATCTTAAAGAATTTTAAGGAGCTATTCCAGTTTTTAAAGTGCCTTCTGGGAGCTCAATCGTTTTAAATGGATTTCGATAGATTATGAACGATACCCACGAGATTTTATGAAAGTTGATTTCATGATGTTGTCACGAGAAGACCTCCCGCGAGCTGGGCAACAGGTGCCTCGTGTTGCACTTGCTCGTACGTTGTGTGTCCCCACACCGCACAGCGGGGCAAAAAAATGTCTCTGGACAAATTGATATTCAGAAGCGTTTTGTGAATCGATTTGAAGTTTTTTTTTCAATTAAAGCTAATGAAATTCCGCATAAGTCGATCAGGGTAAAATCTGAAAAAGTTTTCTATTTTTTTTGTAATCAATAACAAAAAAGGGAATTTTTTTTTGTAGAGGAGTATCGGTTTTCGAAAATTACTTGGATTCAATCCAAAATACCCAAAATCAATTAAACAACTATCCGGAAAAGTTTTCTAATAGCTCAGAAATTGTTTTACAATTAAGTGAATTTGTTATAAACAAATAAGTAAGTGAAAATGGATTCATGGAGATTGGCAGTGATTCGTGAATTGATTCGCAAAAAATTTGAACAATTTATAGACAAAAACTGTTTTCTAATTAAACTCATCAAATATAGCAAATGAATTGTTATTTCATAAACGAATTTTGTAAACAATTATCCATAGCAAGTAGTCATGTCGAAATAAATAAAGTTTTTTCTATTGAATCGGCAGAAAATCATCCAAAAACGTCACAAAATTTTCTATCAGATTTATTCATCTAATAAAAACTGATGATTGTTTAAAGAAATTGAATTAACAAATGCACCTTTTGGCTATTTTTGGAGGTGAAAACTTGGTTTTTCCAACGTAATGAAGTGTGAATAACTAATTTCTAAACTTTTAGGAAGCTCATATGACAATCAACAATTTTCGTTGTTAATAACAATTGTTTAAATAAATTTAGATCTTCTTCGGCATTTTTTAAGCGAAAAATTGCGTCTCTTTAGGGTATTAGCAGACTATTGTTTAGTAACGGCTCTGTGCTATCGGACGATAACAATGATAATTGTTCAAACAAAATTAATTAACAAATGCATTTTCCGGCTCTTTCTGAAGGTGAAAACTTGATTTTTCATTGTAACTAACTGTTAATAACTAATTTATGAACTTTTTTAGAAACCTCGATAACGATCCACTATTCTCATTGTCATTAATAATGTTATAGATAAATTTTTGTCCATCCATATATTTGTAAACAAAAAATTCCGTGTTTCTTGGGAATATTCAAAATTAAAGTTGGTACTTCATGCCTGCATCAGTGCATGAAGTTCTAATTCATGGTTTCAAGATAATCAACATAATTAGTTTCAGAAAAGATTTCGTGAAGGCAGAATGACCGTTGCTCCCAGAAGCTGCAGCAATGCTTCTAGAAATTACTTAGTGTGTATAACGTGTCTGTCCGGCAGTACAAAATCTAGTCATTTGCTTAACAAATCATCGTTTATTATCAAATAATAGCGAAGAGATATGTCTAAGTAACTGTCTGTATATTTCGAAGGAAAAACGGAAGTTCTTGTTTACAAATGTGTGAGAGGACCAAAAATTGTCTATACAATTATTAATGACAATAACAATAGTGGATCGTTATCAAGTCTTATAAAGAGAAGTTCGGACATTAGTAATTAACAGTTAATTATGATTTCGGGTATTATGGCTTCAGCTTGCTTCTTTATTCTAGTTTTTTTTTGCAGTTAACATATGGGGCACCTTTTGATATAGTTTTTAACGTCTTTATCCATACCAAACCAAATTTCTAGTTTCTCAGCTTGTTCTAGTGTGTTCCTTTCCCCTAAATGCTTGACATTTGATTCTTCAAAAATGTCTTCTTTCTCAGCTTTTTGTTAATTCACGCTTATTGCTGAAACACATGTAAATGTGTATGTCTGAGTACAGATTTTATAAGAATTCCAACATTCCTTGTATAACTTTCTTCTCAATGGGTGTTATGAGTGGATCATTGAATGTTATCAATTATTCTAATTATTTTAATTATTTGACAATTTTCTGTTCACAAAATCATCTATATACCAGCCAAGTTTTCCTAATCAGTTTTCTTCTTCGTATGGTGATAGATCTTCCCTGCTGACTTCTTTCCAAAGTTTTCCTATTGCATTTGGTTTAGATTTGTTTTTTCAAGTGTTGGTTGCAGTCTCCACTGCACGAAATCCGCATATAGTTGCTTTTGGTTTGAGATATAAGGGTCGGCTTCTGAAGGTGCGTCTGAGTGACTTTCCGATGGTTCTCTCGTTTTTCTAGGTGGTAACTTGATTTTTTGATTATCTTCCAGCATTTCGTCTCATGTTATCACTGGTTTTGTGATTAACGTGTCAGATATATTTACGTCAGGTAATTCTTTTTCAATTCTTTCCGTTTACTTCTCGTTATCTAGTCCCTCGAGGGCTTAAGATAAAATATTTTGATCAGTTATCGGGAAAAGTCGTAATAAACAGTCAGCTATTTTATTTTCTTCACCTTTTACGTATTCGATTTCATAGTCCTAATCCTCCATTCGTAATCTTCATCTTCATGGTCGGGAGCTTGAGTCTTAAACGTTGTGTAACCACACTAACGCACGATGTTCTATCTGAATTTTGAATTAATTGCCGAGTAGGTATTGTCTTAGTAGTTTCATTGCCCATACTATGGCAAATAATTCCTCTTCTGATGTGGTGTAATTTTCTTCGGCTTTATTCAATGTTCTGGAAATGAATAAGCATGGGTCTCCATACTGTGATAATATTGCTCCGAGTCCTTGGTCAGAAGCGTCGGCTGCTCACACAAATTGTCCTTTGAAATTTGAGAATCCTAATACTATTGCTGATGTCAGTGCGTGTCTAAGATCGTAAAAGGCTTTTTCGCAATTAGATGTCCAATCGAATATGGTATCATTCTGAGTGAGTTTCGTCAGGGGTCTGGCAATATTAAAAAACTTCTTCATGATTTTCCTATAGTATCCAGCTAAGCCATAGAAGATTGTACGTCTTTAACTGTCTTCAATTTCTTGTGACGTCTTTATTGCCGAAATTTTGACGGGGATTGGTTTAATACCTTCTGCTGTAATCAAATATCCAAGATATTTGAGTTCTATCATCAAATTTCATTTCATTGGTTCCAGTCGCAGTCCTAATTGTTGGATTCTTTGTTACACAATTTCTAGGTTTTTATTATGTTCCTGAATGGTTTCTCCCAAAATGAGTATATCGTCTATATAAACGAAACAATTCCTACCTATTAATCCATCGAGAGCTCTGTCCATCATACGTTGAAAAGTTGCTGGTGCGTTTTTAAGGCCGAATGGCATTTTGTTATATTCAAAATGCCCCTGCGACGTTGAGAATGCAGTGTATTTCTTACATTCATTCATCATTGGGATTTGGTGGAATGCTGTTGAGAGATCAAATGCAGAAAAGAATTTTGCTCTCCTTAATTTATCCAGTATGTCGCCCATTATAGGTAGTGGGTATGCGTCTTGTTCAGTGTCTTTGTTGATTTGTCGGCAATCGACAACCATTCTCAATTTATTACCTTTTTTAGGTACAACCCGAAGTGGTGAGTTAAAGGAGATTGCGAGTGTCTGACAATTTCTCTGCGTAATAATTGATCCGTTTCTTCCAAAAAGAATTCACGATATTTCTCGGGCAGCTTGTGGGATTGTAGGTTGATTGTTTTTCCTGAGTTTAATATAATTTCGTGATCTGCGAGACTCGTGCATGGGAGTGGATCTTCTCCTATCGTGAAAACTTCTTGATATTTCAAAATGGTTTTCTTTATGATTTTTTTTATGTTTGGTCCAATGTGTTGGATTTTCGAGGGTTCAATTAGTTTTCTCATCTTTTGCTGATATTCCTGTGTGTGATCACTCTTTTTTGAAAAATATTCACGTCTAGTGAATTTATTGTATTTATGGTTTGAAATTGTATGGTTGTGGGTAGTTGCAATGGTCTTTTTAAATAATTGTATATTGGTAACATGATTTCTCCGTTTTTTATTTTATATATGCCATCTGTGATATTTTTGTTGTCAGTTATCCATATATCTTCATGCTGTTCTGTTGTTCCGAATCTGCAGATTTGTGTGGTGTTTTTACATACAAATATTTCGTCATCTTTAAGAGGTAGTTTTTTATTGCCAATTATCAAATAATTTTATGTTATTGTGTATCTTGTGTATTTTTTTAAAAATTGAATACTGATGATGCCGTCTTCTGGTAGTAAAAAATCGTCTGGTATTATATGGAATAATTGTTTTTGATTGAAAAATGTCAGATACAAAGCTCCTGTGGACTGGTGCTTGTCATTACCCACAAAATTATTTTTTTCTAATTTGGAAGATTTGTCTTGTGGTGCGAGTATGCTTCGTTCTAACAGGTTCATGGCAGCACCGCTATCCACCAGTAATCAGGATGATTTTCCTCGTTTTCCATGGATGGATTGGAGTCTACCGCATACGACTGATATTCTGCTGATTCCTCGTAGTTCAGTTGTTCGTCTACTCCTTCCTGTGTCATCTCTGAATAATCCGGTTGTTCCTCTATACTCCATTCCCCGAGAGAAGGCTCAAACGACTGACGAATTTTGGATCCCTTTACGCTGTTATGCGTAGAAATGTTGTTTCGTATTTTTTTAAAAATAGTCGAATTGCTTTTTAGGCGATTCGACGTTCTTTATTAATTTTTTGGATAATTGGTACGAGATTATAATCGTAGAACAAGATTAAGACTAACTGGGGACCGCAGGTTTGGTCCTACTTATAGTCGCGGAGGTGTGTGGGATAACCAAATCCTATTACGTAGGTAGGTCAAAGTCAACTGCGTAACAACGAAGCCAGTCATAAATATTTTCCGTGAAGGCGCGATTTGCTGAGATGTTCGAGGCTGCTGTTGCTTACATCTGGCCACAACTTCTCGACTAACTTTACCGAAGGACACCGAGAAAGAAATAAATGTAAAACTTTGACCAATGAGAAGAAAAAACTATGCGTAGAAAAAAAGGAAAAAAAATCTATCACCAAATGTTTCTCCTCCCTCATGCGCCAACTTTGAGCCTTCTTTCGAGGAACACAGTATAGTTCCATTTCTGTTTATTGTATATTCCTGATTGGTGTTTGCTTTTGGTACTGTCATGGTAGGAAATTTTGATTTTTCACATCACACTGTGTGGAAATGTGACCGGGCTTACTGCACTTGAAACACTTCATATTAAAACGATCGGCTAGTGTTAGGTTTTGATTGATAGGTTTCTGTGCTAAGGTATTAGCTTGATCTGTGGGCGTGGCATGAAGCGAGGCGCTGGTTGGGGTGTTGGAGCTTGAGATCGAGCAGGTTGTGACTCTCTAAGCCACATTTCTGTCTCCATTGTCATGTTTTGGGCGTTAGCGAGTGTTGTTGGTTTAAACAGCCTAATCTATAGGCCAATTTCCTTACGTAGATTTAGCAAGTATCAATTAACGTTTTCCGTTTCTTCGATTTCGATTCTGATTCTTCGTCCTAAAGGGCTGACGTGCTGGCCTTGTATACTGTAGTTGAGTTCATTGGTAACTTGTCTAAATCTAAGTGAGAAATTTTTTACTGTTTCCGCTGCTGCTTGCTTGCAGCATTCTAGTTTTGACTTTGAAGCTAATGCGGATCCAGATCGTTTCTAATTTTGTCGGAGTGCGTGTAATAGGTCGTCGTAAGTGTCTGTTTTCAAATAGCTGTTGATTTCCCCGTCTTCGTGCTGCGACTGCCTGCTGTTCTTCTACTCCTTCTTTGATTGAGAGAATCTCATCTTTCGTTATATCGGGGTCGTCCGTCAATACTTCACCAGAAGATCCTAATTTTTTTGCGAGACTAGAAATTTCTGCTGTTCTGTTGTCATTTCACTGCTTCAACGCACTTCGTCCGATGGAAATCGTTTCTACTTCGGCTAATAATTGCGTAAGTAATTCATTTACGGACAACGGGGTAGGAGATTGAGCACGGGTTGGGGATTGAGCACGATACATAATCGCGGTGGAAAAGGGGAAAAGTATGTCTTCTAGAGGGTCGTATGTATTGCCTATATCGTCAGTGGCGTACGTGCGCGGAACTTTGTGTGAGTCAGCCAGTGTGGAATGTGTTTTACTAGCTCCTATTTCATCTGAATTGTGTGATATTATTACAGTTTTTTGTACTTTGGATTTGTTTGTCTTTCAATACAGTGAAATGAGCTGTATGTTGCTAGAAACCGGTAGCTACTTCAGAGTAGTGATTCTCATCACTACATCTCGTTGGGTGCGTATTCCTTGAGATATTTCGATGTCTCAAGAGAAAAAATACCCTGTATATAGCGAGCGGATCACTGAAAAATTATCAGTTCACGCTTTTCTTCAACGAAATTAGTGGGCATAATAATAATAATAACTGCTTCCTAACTGAGAAGCAAGAATAATTTACTGCAAAACGAGGTGAATGTTCAAACTTTCCACTGCATGAATGGTCGGGGATGTTCAAGAAGAAGCGTACCTTCTAGCTTATGACGTCGTTTTTTACACTTAGCGTCATACCATGTGCTTTTAAAGGCATTTTGAGCTGGGTGATGTGAATAGTCCTTTGTTTGACAGCAACGTTCAGTCATTTTACGCTAACGTTAAAATCTGGTTGAAAAGTGATGTCGAAGTTTGAGTGTACGCTAAGACTTATCCAAAAAATTTAATATTTTGCTTTCGTTTTTGGTTAGGGCCAAAAAGTTCCTGGTAGGTTCCAAAATAGTTCTTGAAGAATATGAGTCCTTAAAAGAGTGCTTTCAGTTCGCGCAAGGTCATTCTATGTTAAAATAGGGAAAAATAAAAAATTTCTCATCGTCAAAGGCACAAAAACGGTTATTTCCGATCCGGATAAGCAATTAAATATGCGTCTTGTATCCACATACGAGGTCTGTCCCAAAAGTATCCGACCTACCTCGATTTCTCGGCGCTTGATTTATTCTTCGTCATCCGGAGG
>JAUMHM010014629.1:0-17267 GCA_032362435.1 Melikaiella ostensackeni
CAGAAGGTAGATTGAATTTTCTTGATTTGACCTTAATAAAAACTGTTGAAAATTATATTATTACTGATTGGCACAGAGAAACTACTTGTTTTCAGGAAGGACACTAAATTTCAATTCTAATCATTCCATCCAAAACAAAATAGGAGTTGTAAAAAATTTTATTGATAGAGCTTTTAAATTATCTCATCCAAAATTCCATGAAAAAAATATTTAATTATGCAAACAGATTCTTTTCCTCAACCATTATCGGATTACCTTCATTGACAAACATATGCATAACAGAGTTTTTGAAATTAAGAGTAAGAATAATAAACAGATCAAAAACAATATACAGGAAAACAATAGATTCAATAAGATTGTCCTTCCATATTCTGGAAAAATGTTAAGTATCTTGAAATCAATGGTAGGAAAATTAGGCTCACATACTATATATAGAGTTCCTTCCAAAAATAATTTGATTGTAAAATTAGGTAAAGACAAGTATGAGAAACTTGATGAACAATGTGTGATTTACAAATTTGAATGTAGACAATGTGATGCTGTTTATATGTATAGGGAAAGCAATGAGGTCACTCAGAATAAGAAAAGAGGAACATACAAATAATTTTCATAGAAGTGCAAGATATTATTCGGTCCTTACAAAAAATATACTCACATATGCGCATGACTTTAAGTGGGATGTTAAAATTTTGTATCATAAGAGAAATCAAACAGAGAGAGAGTTCATGAAAATGTTATTTATAAAAAGAGAAGGCAACAAGGCTATCAAATTAAAAAGAGATCTTGCTAGATACAACAGAATCTGGAATGGCGTCATTGATTAGATACATTGAATTTGATTTTGTGCCAGGAATTTCAATATGTGTAAATCATTTCCAATTGAAGAAAAAAAATACTTTGGTTTTTATTCAGGAAAGTTCGCCTATGTCAAAATCAATTTAAAATCAAGGAATGAAATATGTATCAAAACAGCAATTGCTATCAATGATCTCTGTTTTATTTTCAGGTAATAATGATTTTCTATTCCAATAATGTTTTCATTTCTGTACCTGTTCTTTTCCTATGAATTACCCCTGATGTGGAAGTCTAAATTAACTTCGAAACATGTTGGTCACCAGTAGTATACAAAAACGGAGAAAAAAAGAGAATGAGGTTGGTTTTGGTTGGCTCTTTCTCTTTTCTCCCTCTTTTTTCTTCTTGTTGTACATTCATTGTACATGTGCCAGAAGAATCAAAAGAATAGTCAATCGAATGATAATCGGAAGCAAAAAAAGAAGACGAAGTAGATTGAGATGCAGACATTTGACGATAAAGGGAAGAAAAAGCAGAATGAGAAAGACAAGCATCAGAAAAAGCAGAAGGAAATAAACGAAGTCGAAAGTGAACTGCATATATCATCTATCTTTCAAGCTTCAGGTGAGAACAATGATTCCGCAATTTATTTCCTAAACGAAATTACAGTACGTACTCAAGTTCACTTTTTCTTATAACAGTTTTAACACCGGACACTTAACCGAATGACAGAATTAGAAATAGGGCTGCTGGTGTATGTCAAAGCCTCTAAACTTTTAATATGGTATTGAAGCGTTTACGTGCCAATCTACATGGTGTCGCTCAAATTGTTCTCTTCGAACTCATAAGTCGAAACGATTTCAAAAACATGTCTGCTTCAGGTAGGAGTGAAAAGAGGACGAGAATCCCTGAAGAAATAAGAGAAGATATTCTTTGTAAGTATCTGTATAAACATCCATAAAGTGCAGATAAGCGAATGGGAATTTACATATCTATAATATACTCATCATAATCGTACAGCAAAGTTCGATTAATAGAAGTATATTACAGGAAGCCCGACGGAATGATATTTGATATACTCAAAAAGAAATAAAAAACGCCCTCGTAGGAAAAATTGGAACTTAGACGCAGGAGCTCCGTTTATAGGGTAGAAACACTGGGTATGCTTTAAATTGTATTCACCTCTAATTTGTCGAGAACGATTAGCTGTAGACATCTAATATACTCGCAAGACTTCTCAAGTAATTTTTTCGGACAAACTGGTTCAAATCTTGTTGAGTTTTTATTTCCATTAAGAAAATTATTTTTTGGCCCTGGGCTCAAAAACAGCGCTTTATTCGTCTACCTCCTTTTACTTGAAACTAATCAAATCTTGTTATTTTTAGCATATGTGCAACGAAAGAAGGCAAGTGAAGATGAATTTACACGGGAAAATTTGATAACTCTTAAAAATTATACTTGTAAGACTCTAAGACATAGAAAAAACGGAATAAGAAACTGAATCAATCCAATCTGAAAGGAAAAGTAGCAAATTATATCAGTTTCGAAAGGGAGCACGTGGAAATGTGGAAAAAAAAACATTCTGGTTACGGAACTTCAAAGGATGAAAAAATTGGGGGAGATGAACAATTGAAGGGTATCAAAAGTGAACATGTTCAAAAAGGTGGGAGAGGTGTGGAGGTTAGAGCTGAACCTTTATCTGGGGTAGAGTGGAAAGAAAATGGAAAAGAAAAAAATAATTGAAGAGATATGAAAGGTTCAGACTGTGGAAAATATAATGAAGGTAAAGAATCTGTGGGCGAATATTCAAGCGATGAAACAACAGAGAATGAAAAAATAGGTAGGAGAAAAAGACGATTTGGGAGATATGAAAATTTCAGACAGTAGAAGAGATAAAGAAGGTACAGAAACTGAGGGCGAACAATCAGGCCATGAGACATCAGACAATGAAATAGAGGAGAGAGAGGAAAAAGGAAACGATAATTTAAGAAATATGTAAGGTTCAGAATTTACAAACAAAATAAAAAGGGTACAAAATCAGACGGCGAATATTTAAGCGATGAAAAATCAGAAAATGAAGAAGAGGTGAAGAAAAGAAAAACTGAAGACGAATCTTTATCTAGATAAGAATGAGAGCACAGGGAATGGAATCTCGGAACGACCGACTGAAACCTTATCGTTTTATGGAATAATTATTCTCAGTGCCTCTATTTACCTACGTATCACGTGTACGAGAGTTTGAACGAAAAGTAAACTGTTTAAAATTCGCAGATGCATGGGTATGCTTAAAATTGTATTCACCTCGAATTTGTCGAAGAAGATTAGCTGTGGACATCTATTATACTCGCAAGACTTCTCAAGATGACAAGACTTTCGAAGGAAAACTTGGCGATACCAAAATTATATTAAAAGTCAAATTCCTCAAAAAATGTGAGCTTCAAATATCTAGTGCATTTGGACAATTTATCAGGGCAGGAAGACGTTCGCAGGATGACTCAGACATCCTAAAATTCAGTCTAAGACTCAAATTCCCCGAGAAAGATGGGCATCATAAAATTAAGATTAAAGATCAAATTCCTCGGAGAGGATAAGCTTTAGACACGTGGTATACTTGAGTGATTCTTCCGCACGGCGAAAACCTCGAAAAATGACTTGGCTATCCCAAAATTCAGTTTAAGGCACAAACTGCCTGAGGAAGATGAGTTCTAGATCTAGTGCACTCGCGCGATATCCCAGGACGGCGAGACCTTCGAAAACTAACTTAACCATCCCAAAATTGTGTCTAAAGCTCGGATGATATTGGGAAAATGCGCTTAATGCACCTAGAGCATTCGCGCGATTTCCCAGGGCAGCGACACCTTCAAGAAATTACTTGTCCATCCCGAAATTCGGTTTAAGGCACCAATTCTCCGGAAAAGAAGAGCTTGAGACACTCAGTGCACCCATGTAATTTCCCAGGATGGCAAGACTTTCGAAAAACAACTTAGCTTTCCCACAATCCCAAATTTTGGTTTAAAGCACAAACATTTGAAACAAAATGAGCTTCAGACACCTAGTGCACTCGCGCGACTTCCCAGGACGGCAAGACCTCCGAAAAATAACTCGGCCATCCCAAAATATGGTTTGAAGCACAAATTCCTTGATGAAGATGAGCTTTAGATACATAGTGCACTCGCACGATTCCTTAGGATGACAAGACCTTCGAAAAATGACTTGGCTATCCTTAAATTTTGTTCAAAGCTCTAACTCCTCTAGGAAGATGAACTTTAGATACCTACTGCGCTCGTGCGATTTCCTAAAACAACAAGACTTTCGAGAAATGACTTAGCCATCCCTAAATTCGGTTGAAAGCAAGAATTCCTCGAGGAGGATGAGCCTTAGATGCCTAGTGCACTCGTGCGATTTTCCAGGTTGGCGAGACCTGCGAAAAATGACTTTGCCACCCCAAAATAGGGTTTGAATCACGAATTCCTCGAGAAAGAAGAGCTTTAGAAATCTGGTACACTCATGCGATTTTCCTGGATGGCGAGGCCTTCGAAAAGTGACTTGGCTACACTCAATTTTGTTTGAAGCTCTAATTTCTCGAAGAAGATGAGATTTATATCACAACTGCACTCGTGCGATTTTCCAGGACAGCGAGACCTTCAAAGAATGACTTGGCTGTCCTACAATTTTGTTTAAAACACAAATTCTTTAAAGAAGATGAGCTTTAGATACATAGTGCACTCGGACGATTTCTTAGGATGCGAGACCTTCGAAAAATGACTTGGATATCTCAAATTTTGGTCTAAAGCTCGAGTTCCCCGAGGAAGATGAGGTTTGGGCACCTAGTGCACCGGCACGATTTCCCTGGTCGTCAAAACCTTCGAAAAATGACTGACCTATCCTAAAATCTCAAAATTTGGCCTAAAGCACAATTTTTCCTGAGGAAGGTGAGCTTTGGACACCTAGTGCACTTCTGCGATTTTTCAGAACGACGAGATCTCCGAAAAATGACTTGGCCGTCTAAAAATACGGTTATTCCTCGAGAAAGATGAGCTTCAGATACATATTGCATTTGTACGATTCCTTAGGATTAGGATGACGATTCCTTAGGATGACGACACCTTCGAAAAATGACTCGGACGTCCCAAAATTCGGTTTGAAGATCAAAATCCCTGAAGAAAATGAGCTTTAGACACGTAGTTCAGTCGCGCGATTTCCCAAGACAGCAATACCTTCGAAAAATGACTTGGCCATCCCAAAATACGGTTTAAAGCACAAATTCCTCAAAAAAGATGAGCTCTTAATACATGAGGCACCCGTACGAATCCTTAGGATGACGAAACGTTCAAAAAATGACTTCGATATCCCAAAATTTGGCGTAAAGTCTCAATTCCCTGAAGTAGATGAGCTTAAGACACCTAGTGCACTTGGGCGATTTTTCAGGATGGCGAGACCTCCGAAAAATGACTTGGCCATTCAAAAATTCGGTTTGTAGCACAAATCCCTCAAGGAGCTTGTACTTTAGTCCTTTTATGCACTCGTATGATTTTTCAGGACGGCAAGAGCTTTGCTTGATAATTTTGGCCTGAATTGTGGTTCTAAAAGTCAACTTCTTCGAGGGAGATGAGTTTCAAATATCTAGTGCACTCGGATGATTTTTCAGGACGGCTGTAACTTGTCCAAAGTCCTCGAGTATCTGCAGTTTTAAGAAACAATTCTTTGGTCCTCGAAGAACGTCAATTTCGAATACCTAATGTGCAAAAACTTTTCTTTACCTCGTAGGAAAATCTGCAGTCCGCACACTTCAGCGCCCATAGTTATGGGGTTAGGCCGTTGTAAAATTTTCAAAAAATCGAATTTTTTTTTGCAAAAAAGGTGTTTCAGGGTCTTAAAAATAATATACCAAAAGATGAAAAGCGGAAAATATGTCTAATGGTCCAAATTTTCAATTCTGCCGCAACGCCTCTCAGGTATAAGTTGTATAAATTTTTTTATACACAGGAACCCCCATATAGGTCCGACTTTGGTTCTTGCCTGAGATGGCATTGGACATATGGCAGAGCAACTCCGACGTAAACAGGCAGAGCCGTATGAACCGCGACTTTGAACGGTTCGCTTTGTTAGTACGGCAGTTGACGAGTCTGCTGGCTCTAGAGTGCTTAACTTGAAACGCATTTTTCTCGAAACTATTTTTTTTGAATTGGCCGGAAACATAACTCGAACAAATCCTCACCGATCGACCTGAAATTAAAGGTATATTCAGAATTGCTTTCTCCAGCGACGTACGTAGGATGTTTTTCATATTGCATAGTTTTTTTATAAACAATTTTGTGACGATTTTTTTCATGAAATTTCAAACCTTTTTTCAAAAGTGCACCATGTTGCGGAAAATCAATATATCGAGAAAATCCTTCGTACGTCTCTTGCTGTTGTTCTATAGAATCGAAAAAAACTTGGTTTTTTGTTCCAGCTCAAAAATTGCGGGAGTAAGGTTTCCGGCCGTGGACACCTGAAAAAAAAGGCGCCGACGGAGAAATGTTGCGCAGCCGACATTTTGTAATAAACAAAGTTGAAAAAAATATTTTCTGTACTTTATTACTAGTATTATAAATCCTATCATACAGAATTTCGATTGATCTCTTTATTGCGCCAAAGAAAATTCCCGAACTATGCCTATTTTCACGTGCTCTACAGTGGCCTAACCCCTTGAACTCCGGGAAACGCTCTTTTGCCATCGTTCTTCAGTTTTCGTTCATTTTTGGACTCGTCCGTACAATGGCTTGAGAGTTCGGCCATGGTTTACCATAGTTTGTAAAAGTTCGTTATATTTGGCAAGATTTGGCCAAAGTTGGCCAATGTTCTTCTTTCACGCGGGTAGTTTCTGAATAAAAATTGGTTATTTCAAAAATGTGTTTGTAATTATTAAATCGCTCCTTGAGTGATTTCAGAAACAACAAAAAATTTGTATTGTTGTATAAAGCTTACTGTTTTTTGAACACATTTAAATAATTCGAAATTAAGTCAAACAAAGGGGAAGGATGTTAACATAATATAGAAAATTTCGCGTTTTGGACGTACCTTAATTGAATGCGAAGCGTGAGGCATATGATGACAATGTATTCGTTGAAGCCGAAGAAGCTTTAAGTAAAATAATTTACATTGACTAAATTCCACTTGTCATTGGTTCGACCTTTAATTTTGAAAGGTCTATATACAAATTTGGGGGAAATACAAAGACCGAGCGCGCAGCACGAGGTAAATAATTATTATCGAGCGTGATTTGTAATCTTTTTCGAGACGCATCGATTATATGAGGACGACTTTTTTTATATAAAGTATACTACAGTATTGTGCCTGATGTACTCGTTTGCGTCTTTGAGACGCAGCGATTAATCTATTAAGGAACCATTTATGCCCTACTAGTGCCGATTTATGAATTCAAGAAAATTATTTACTCTGTTTACATGAGAAAATCTTTGTTGATTTTGGCAACAGAAGATGAACTTGAAAAGTATTAAAAAACTCAGTTGATATTTTTATGATTGATCATCGATTACCAATCAATCGATGATTATCTTTTGCATCAAAAATATTGTTGAAAAATAGGTGAAATGAAGACCGATCTAATTGGGTGGGTGATAGTTGCACCAAATCTAAGTAAAATCTAGTTTTAACGAAATTCAACCAGAAAATTAATCTCCGAAATTGATTACGAGTAAATCATGATACGCTTCAATATTCAATATTCTTGTGATTTATCTAATGATGTCATCGAAAAAATGCACTTATCTCCCTTGTTATTACACGATAAATGTTTTAATCATGACGTACGCTTTGACATATGTCGGAAAGCAGTATCTATCGCCGTGCATTTATAAAACTTGAACCATAATGTTCTAAATTTGACGCGAGGTGTTTCAAATTAAAAGATTTTCGACGCAATGAGAGCAAAGAGTCCAAGCTGCTGGAAAGGAGTTTCCACTTTTGTGGTTACTATTCTTCTTTGCATCAATATATTGGTAAACATTTTCGTATATTTAGTAATTTCTTGAAAACAATTTGTAAGATTTTCCTCCTTTTTGATTTGAGATTTCATTTAACAACTAATATAGGTTTCAAAAATGTTGACCTCTTTACAAAAGTTAAATTAAGTCAGTGAAAAGAATCGCTAAAGAGCGAAACAAACTTCATAGTGAAGGTCATTTTATTGGGCACAAGTTGCACCGGTGATTTTGAGGCATCTAGAAGAGTGGGGATTCTGGACCGAGCTGGACCGGACAATTATGGTCGGGATTCTATTGAATGTATCAGTTACACTTGCTGCTCCCAAGCGACCAAAAAACGTAGAAAAAATAATTGCTCATAACCAGTTATGTCATTGTTTTGAAACTTTATACCTTATGCGATTGAATTATTTGAATCTACTGAATCACCTCAAGTTTTAGCAAAGCTTTCTATCACAATTTGGAGCTGAGATCGCATCCTTCTCTCTAATCAACTCTGTCAGCTAAAATTATTAAAACTTTACAATTTTAATGATACCTATCCGTGAAATTTGAGTTGATTCCCGTGTTTTTGCACCTTCATCCAACCGTAAATTTTTCATGATTAACCTATGGCGAACCATGCATGGAAAATTTGTGTCCAATAAAATGACTTTTGCAATGAGATTTGTTTCGTTCTTTAGCGATTTTTTTCACTGACTCAATCAAACTTTTGTAGAGACGTCAACATTTTTGAGACCTATAGTAAGTACCCGAGTAGAAATTCTTCGACTTGGCTCCGACTTGAATTGCCCCCAATCAGGACATATTTGAGACGAATTGAAGACATCTTTGGATGTCTCATTTTTCAGACGGAGACATACTTTATTTTATGTCATGACACAAGTTTGTATGTCTTAAGACAGTTAAAAGCTTGCCTATCAGGGTGATCTAAAAAATTTATTGGAATCCACAAAAAAATAAATGCGTATTTTTTTTAAAGAAAATTATATTTAGAGGTTCCGCAAGCCCCTTAAAGTTCAACAAGTATTTCCATAAGAAAAAAAGAAGACTGTGTAAATTTTATTCAGAATTGTAAATATTAGATGTATCGAGTTGAACCCCAACATTTTCCTTCACAGTCAGCCATAGAATGCGAATCAAAAATTAGTTTTTGAATTTCATCACCATAAGTCTGCTTTATAGGGTCCCAAAAAACCCTCAAAAGCAAAAAATTGGGTTTTACGAGTTTTTGGCGCTAATTACTATTCTTCTGAGGTTTCGCTTGTTATAAATTGTTTCTTATATAGAAAATAATTATTTATACTGATAACTAAATGTTCAAATAAATGTTTTAAACACTTAATTATTGTTTATATAAATTTTCTCTCACAATAGGGTTAGAAAATCGCAGTTTTTCCGAATATTTCAATTTTTCAGTTGGATCTAGGTAATAATCAATTCAAGTTAACAAAAAAAATTGTTTAAACAATTGATTTTTTTTAAAAACAATTATCCTCTTAAAATAATGCTAGAAAGCTGAGGTTTTTTCTGAAATATTCCACTTTTTGTCCACTTTTCAGCTAGAGTGAGGTAATAATTGGCTCAAGTTAACGAAAATAATTGCTTAAACAATTTGTTATTAATTATAACAATATTCTCTTAGAATAGTGCTAAAAATTTGAAGCTTTTTCTGATATTTTCCACTTTTCGTCCACTCTTCAATTAAAGTGAGGCAATAATCAATTCAAGTTAATGACTATAATGATGAGATATTTGACGAAATTTTTCGAACAATTTATCATTGTTTATAGGAGTTTCCTCTTAGAATAGAATTAGAAAGTCGAGGTTTTTTTCAAATTTTTCAACTTTCCAGTTAGATCGAAGCACTGATCAATTGAATTTAACAACATTAATTGTTTAAGCAATGTATTATTATTTATAACAATATTCGCTTAGAATAATGCTAGAAAGTTGCGGTTTTTCTCTGAAATTTTCAACTTGTTGTCCAATTTTTACTTAGAGTAAGGTCATAATGATTGGATTCTAAAAACATGACTTTTTAAACAATCTATTAATGCTTATAACTATCTTCTCCTATGGTAGTGCTAGATGGTAGCGGTTCTTTTTGAAATTTCCAGTATTTTGTCCACTTTTCACTTAAAATGAGGTAATAATTAATACAATTCAACAAACATAATTGTCTAAACAACATCTGATTGTTTATAACTATCTGAGTGAAATCCATCCAAGTTAAAAGTGGACAAAAAGTTGAAAATTTCAGGAAAAAACCGCAACGATCTAGCATTACTATAGGAGAAGATAGTTCTAAGCAATAATAAATGATTTAAGCAATTATGTTTGTTATATTGCAATAATTATTACATCACTGTAGGTAAAAAGTGGACGAAAAGTTGAAACTTGAAAAAACCGCAACTTTCTAGCATTTTTAGAAGAGAATATTATAAAAATAGTAATTAATTGTTTAAAGAATTATGTTTAATAACTCGAAATGATTACTACCTCACTCTAATTGAAAAGTGGACCAAAGGTTGAACATTTTAATAAAAACCGCTACTATCTAGCATTACTAAGGAGAAGATAGTTATAAGCAATAATGAATTGTTTAAACAATTATGTTTGTTAACTTGGGTGAATAATTATCTTACTCTAATTGTTGCGTTGACAAAAAGTAGAAAATTTCAGAAAAAACCGCAATTTTCTAGCATGATTCTAAGCGAATATTGCTATAAATAATAATACATTGTTCAAACAATTATTTTTGTTAACTTTAGTCGACTAGTGCCTCCCTCTAACTGAAAGGTTGAAAAATTCGGGACAAACCGCGACTTTTCAGTCCTATTCTGAGGGAAAGTTGCTATAATTAATAACAAATTGCCTAAACTATTTGTTTGAACACCCAATTATCAGCAGAAAGTAATATATTATATATTGGAAACAATTTTTACAAAAATAAACCGAAAAAAAATTACCGCCAAAAACTCGCGAAAACCTATTTTTAACTTATGGGGGTTTTTTGAGACTCTATAAAACAGACTTATGGGGGTTAAATTCGAAAGCTAATTTTCGATCCATATTCTATGACAAATTGTGAAGAGAAATCTGGAGGTTCAACCCAATACACCTAATATTAACGATTTTGAATAAAATTTACAATAACTTTTTTTTCTTCTGGGAAATACGTGTTAAACTTCATGGGGCTTTCGGAACCTCCAAAAATATCTTTTTTTTTTTGAGAAAAAATATACGCATTTATTTCTTGTGGACTTGAACGAATTTGGAGGGCGAGAGCATTAAAATAAAAATAAAATTTGGACCACCCTATTGCCTATAGCCCTATAGAGCAGGAAGAAAGACTAGACGAAAAGAGTCACCCTGACTGTCAGGGAAGCTAATTCTTGTTTATGGCTAAACAATATATACATTATATTTAATTTGTATTAAACTTGTTTCGCGAAGATACCGAAATTGTTATCTATTTCACGTATTTCTTATGGCTTAGGAAATCCTTATAGAGAATTAGAATTTAATCTATTTTAAGCAAATTTTTTAAGGCTATAGTCGGTAAGATCCACAGATTATGAATTTTTAACTTGAAACAACTAATTGAGACAAGTTTACGCCGACTTCAAATCACCCTGCTGAGGCCATAAAATTGAGACTTTATCTGATGCCTCGACTCATTTTTGAGACAGTCAGACATCAGCGTCTTAAAGCCGAACTCAAGACTAAATCGAGTCGGATCCAAGTCGAAGCATTTCTATTCGGGTATCAATTAATAAAAGGAAGTTTCAGTCCAATATATTGCGTTGATTCAAAATTTCGAAATACTTAATACACGATGTTTTCAATTTTTAAAAATGCGTCAAAAATTGCGTTTCATATTCATATCTCTTAATCTATATTTTCCTGTTATTTTATAATTAGAGTGCTCAAAATGTTTTGGAGAAAGATACAATGGATATTCAAAGCCTACCTTTGCACGTTCCTTCTTTAGATGAACTTAGAACTGGTAAGTACAAATCTTTGGAATATTCTAAAACTTCAAAAAGTTCAAATAATTAACACTTTTTAACTTGTTTTAAATACCTTCAAATCTCTCAAATAATCTATTAAATGTTCCCTAGTACATACGTCAAGAGAAAAGTTTTTACTTTGTCAAAGAGGATTAGTCCGGCGGATAGTGGCCATTTTTAAAGTAAATTGTGCAAATCGTGTCACAACCAAATTTTTTTTTTAGATTCATGAACCCTCAAAGAGCGTTTTGAAGATGGGAGGCATCCGCATTTTATTAAAAATAAAAAACTTCATTTCCCGGTCAAACTATGCAAGATAAGAAAAAAATGTTGAGAAGCAAAATTCTTCATCTCAAAAAGGTCTACAAATTTGCGTGAGACCATTCTTTTTATAAGACGCGTAGTCCTTGTTCTAATCAGGAAAATGCTATTGAAAATAAAAAAATCCATTTTCTCGTCAAACTATGCAAGATAAGGAAAAATGTTGCCGCGAAAATTTCTTAATCTTAACAAGGTCTACAAATTTTCTCCGGACCGTTTTTTAATAAGACGTACAGTTCTTGTTTTAATCATAAAAAATATCACTAAAGCTACAAAATAAAAATGTGACCGCGCAACGGGCAGATTTTTAAATTAATATTAAAATAAAAAAATGTTCTATGAAAAAGCTGCAGGAATATTTTAAGGTTCTTCATTTAAAAATTTCTTTTTTTGGCAAAATTTTTTCACGAAAATTTTATAAAGGTTTTTTTTCCACATAAACCATGAAAATTTTTTATAATTATTGCCTTATTTCAGTTTTCTGAAATTGATAAAATGTGACCGCGCAACGGGCAGATATTTTAATTAATATTAAAATAAAAAAATGTTCTGAGAAAAAGCTGCAGGAATATTTGAAGGTCCTTCATTCAAAAATTTATTTTTTTGGTAAAATTTTTTCACGAAAATTTTATAAAGGTTTTTTTTGCATATAAACCATGAAACTTTGTTATAATTATTGCCTTATTTCAGTTTTCTGAAATTGATTCAGTTGATCAATATACACTTCAATTGAATAGGGATTCATATTTACCACTCTTATTTTCCAAGTATAACAAAGGTACTAATAATTTTCTAAAAGGGTGCCTAGGTAAGTAATACATTATTTTGATTACCTCCCACTCTAACAACATTCCTTGATGTGTCACATAGATAAAAAATACCTCCGTTTGTGACATGAAATTCATGATTGGTTACCTTATCCACCGGACTAAATATTGAAAGTAAACAAAATAGTTTTTAGCTAATAACAATTTCTTTTATAATTTTTATAATTCGTGAAATAGCACCATATTCTGAATATTGTCAACTAAATAATAATTAATTTATAAAAAGATGTAATCCGACGTCTACCAGACCATTGCAAAATTTTACTAAATCTTCCCAATAAAACTTAATATTACGTTTCGAGACCAATCTGGTCTCATCATTAGACCTTATTTATTACAATGAAGAAAATTTGGTAGAAAACTAATTGAAATAAATAGGGTCTGATGATCAGACCAGACTGGTCTCGCAATGTAACACTAAGTTTTATCCGGTAATTTATTCAATAAAACTTTTTAATGGTCTGGAAGTCGTCGGAGTATATATTTTGATTTTCCACATTCTCTCCTCACATAGGTTTTTTAAAATTACTTTATGTTATAAATTTCTTTTTATTCATCCGAAGAAGTACATTTATTTGTGATGTAAATATATTATTGAAAACAGCGTTATAAGCAATAAGGAAAATGTTAGAAAAAATCAAAGGAATCACTAAACTATAAATACTTAATTTGTGTATCTGTTAGCATCAGGTAAAAATCTATACTCAATGAATATTTTATTGCAGTTCTTACTGAGGAACTATCGAAAAACTTTGCCGAAGTTTCAGTCGAAATCGTTGACTGCCCAGACTTGCAAAAACCACCGTTTAATTTAGCAGCTTCTGGTAATTTTTTAATTAAAATCTGAAGAGATAAGTAAAATTCAATTATCTGACGGTGATTGTAAACAGTTCTTTCCCTTCCTTTCTCTCTCTCTCTCTCTCTCTCTCTCTCTCTCTCTCTCTCTCGCTCCTTTAGCCAATCAGCTTTAACTACCACTCACTCACACCATCTTCCCCTCAGTGTATTTTACCACTCCTCACGCCTTTTATCCCATGTCTCGCCTTTCTTCCTCATACCATTATATACACACCCTTTCCTTAACTCCCTTCTACAACTCATATACCGCCTCTTTCTCTGTTTTTTTATATTTCACGTTTCTCAACTCACCTATCTCGATCCCTAACCCACTGACCTTCCCACTCACTTCTTCCCCCCTCCTGACCTTGCCCATCTTTTTATTAAAGCTTTTCCCTTAACGTCCTCATCTCCATTGGCCGAGACCATATACCGCTCACCCTTGTAGCCCGTTTCCTTCCACGCCAATATCCATCCAATCCATCCTCACAGGTACGCATCCTCCTTTATACATTCTTTCGCCTTCAGCCCTATGTCCAAATCTCTATGTAAAACCACCTTTACCTTTTACCCCCTCTACCACATATCCTTCACAACCACCATCTTTGCTTTTCCCTCTTCATCTCACCTCCCTCACCTATATCCACTCTTCAAATGATTTCCTCAGCTATCAGGCATTTCCTGTCTACCTCTCCTATGCGCGTCACTCCCCCTCCAATTCGGGCCTATTCCACTCTCAGTAGATGGGTAAGGGGGTTTCTGGATCGATTTTTCCCCTTTCCAGCTCTGACTGCTGAGTCACCACAAGGAGTGACACCAATCTCACAGTCTCCTGTGCTCTAGCCACAAATCAGAGCTGGGAAGGGGAAAAATTGAGCCAGAAACCCCCTTACCCATCTACTACTATCCTATTCAACCCTTTTCATCTATACATCTATTTTGGCCGCCCATCTCACGGTTGTGAGGCATGGCCATGGGTGTGATTTACCGCGGTTCTACTGGTAGCCGGTGTCATTTTCATTGATGTCAGTCGCTCCCACGGGGACCCTGCGGTGGTTGTTTGACCAATTTTTCATTATATATATATATATATATATATATATATATATAATTTTCAATTTATGTATATTTATACATATATATATTTTTTATTTATATTTATTCATATCATATATATATATTTTATTTATATTTTGTGTATATATATATATATATTCACCCATCTCACGGTTGTGGGACGTGGCCATAGGTGTGTTTTACCGCGATTCTGCTGGAGGCTAATGTCATTTCTATAGCATTTGCTTCCGGTAGGACCTTGCGGTGGTTATATAACCTATTTTTTAAACTATATATGAATATTCTTTCCCCTCGTTTCTTATCTCTATGAAACTATTCTACCCCCTTTCCCCCCTATTAACTTAGATGGATTCAATGCTCTAAGAAATGAGAATATAATCTGAATTTTCAAATTAAAAAACGGAAGTAGAAAAAATGCCCTGATTTTTTAGGACTTGGAGGAAGTCCAGCGATACTAGACATCGGTCGACTAAGAGGAGAATTTATACCACGTGCTCGTCCAGATATGAGTTATGATCTTAAGACTGTTGCCTCTCGTATTGGTGTTGACGATAAAAGGTTTATTATTGGAGCTGCGCAAGGACCTGAGTCTTATGCTTACGAAAGGAGCGAAGTATGACTAATTGAAAAATTAAATTGCAAAATATCAAATTACTCTATCGTTCCAAATAACTTAATTCTCACTTGGAAGTGTTCAGAAATGATTTTCAATTAACAACACTTAATATTTCAAAAGTAAGGTAAACGCCCCAGTAATCGTGATCCTGAAATTCTATTTGATACTATAGAATGCTGAAAGTAAATGGATTTTATCATTATATGTTACTTTTTAAATATTTTTTTAACAATACATACAAATTACAACCAAACATTGGGACCGTCACGATTACCGGGACATTCAACTTATTGGTTGTTTCCAACAGAAGAACTTTGCAATGAGGACCATAATATTTTTGGTATTAGAATTAAATTAAAGAATAATTTATTTTACGAAAAATTACAAATAATCCAGCATACATTTCAGGACAAATGTTATATTTTTCAGTTGGTTGTGAATGTGGTTTTGAATTCTCCTGCATCATACCCAGGATCGATTGCTGCTGTTGCAGATGAAAAAAATAATAAGTATCATCTAGTACGATTACCCGGAAATGAAACAGGGATATCAAATCTAGGAAATGTATTTATCAGTCAGGGAAAACCAGGAAAAGTTTTACAAGTTCATGTTAAAAAACGTATAGGCAAGATATTGGCCTTGTCAGATAACATGCAGAAGGTCTTAGCCAAATACTACCCAGACAAACTTGTTGGTGAGTTACGAAACTGTCAAAAAACATAGACATCTTTGTATTTAATATGTCAGAATATGGAAAATATAATGTTCTACTACACACAGTAAAAACTAAGGAATAGATTTCGTTGCAGGTAAAATTATAACAGTGTTCACTTCACATTGGTAGTGATTCAAATATCCCTCGGCCTTGGGCTACGAAATGTCGAGTTATTTTGTTTGTTTTGTTTTGCATTTCGTAATCCAAGTAGCCGATCCTTCGTGCCCCAAGTGGTCGGCACTTCGTACCCTACATATGAGAGAAATATCAACATTAGATATAGAGATAATCAGGAAATTCGCATGTTTGCAGTGTAGCATTTGCACTACCAAGGTTAATTTTTTGCAGATAAATGGCATCCTAAAATTAGTGAGTAATTCACACATTGTTTTTTCTGTGTGGGAAACATGCATAGAAATTCGTTTATGGGAAGTGAAACCTCCTTCTCCAATTCGAACGTTATCCACATCTTGATTTTACTATTTGTACATATATTATTTATATTCTAGGTTGTATAACGAATTTTTTGTCATCTTATGAAACCGCAATGAGATTTTTTTAATTTAAGAAAAATAATTTAAATATCACTAAACATATCCTTATAATGCAGATATCAGGTCCCTCGTGAAAATAAAGACCGAAAAAATACTACAGTAAGCAAGTATAGACGTTGCTATTAAAACGGTCTCGAACAGTCATATTCTGGTCCCCAGAAGACCACGTTTTATTTGCCCCTCGTCCTACCCAAAGAGTCTGTAGATACTATACAGGGCTATGTGTCAGGCAGAGAGAGTAGTATCTGTTTCAATGCCATAAAAGTAAGCCAGGTACATGCTGAGAAGAACATACGAGAAAAAGTTCAAACCCTGTCTGCAAGCGGTTTGAAATCGGCCATTTTTCAGTCTTTATTTTCACGAGAAAGTCTTATATGTTTGATTTTGCTATGAGAGGAATATATTTTCAATTGATCCTAAGAGCAATAAAAACAATATACAATGGGAGTCAAGCGAGTGTAAGAGTGAATGGACAATTGAGCGATTGGTTTGATATAAAGCAGGGCGTTAGGCAAGGCTGCGT
>JAUMHM010014719.1:0-17261 GCA_032362435.1 Melikaiella ostensackeni
CTTACGGACCACGGTCCATCCATTTCACTCCCCATTTTTTTTTACTACGCGCCATAAGAAGTTTCACTTCAAAAACTAGCACTTTTTAAACAAATTTTAGAAAAAGTATCGTGTCCCACATGTTGAAAAAGCGACGATTTACAACTCGTGTGTGTCCGACGACCCCACCTACTGCCGATTAACCAATCAGAACAATCTACCGGATTCCAGCCTAGCGCACGGCTCCAGACTTCTATATGCAGCGTAATTTTAAATCTTGGCTTTTGAGAGAGATTCAGTACTAATGTAAATTATTTATAAAACTTGACGGAGAAAAATATATATTAAAATAGAATATCTAGATATTACCGGGTAATATCATAGCAATTTAACTATGGGGCAGAAATCTAGATATTGAATCAGAGCATCCGTAGATATTAACCCATCTGCAGCTCGCGGTACCGTATGGTACCACGTGCTCACTCTCTTCAGAATGCCGTGTAAAGCTTGCGCTAATTAACTTTAATGCAGTTTTATCATAATTTTTATAATTTTTAATAACTTTATTTAAAATTATTAATTAATCAAATTAAATATAGCAGAAAAATTGAAAAGGGGATGAAAATCCGCGACAGAAAAAAAATCCGCAGCTGGAAGGTTAAGAATGTTCTAGGTGTACTGTCAAATTATAAATAACTTGCCGTTTAACTTGATTTATAAAATTAACAAGAAAGGGCCTATTGATTGTTGCAAGAAATTCCAGAAAAGAAACCTAATCATAAGTAATAAAAAAATAGTTGAGGTCAAAGTTGTTCATTTACGTGCAGTTATTTGCATATTTGTGTTTTTTCTTCTAATTCAGACAAAATTCGTAATTTGCATTCAATTTTAACTTACAAAAGCTCATTCTATTCCTTGAAGAGTTATTCACAATTCTATTCGTCACGTTTTTACTAACTTTCATTTAGGAAATTGTTTGACGCAAAAAAGGACTAACGAAAAATAATTGTACGTGTAATTTCTAAACAAAATAATTTCCATAAAAACCTGACGGATAGAATTGCAAAAAACCTTTCAAGGAGAAGAACAAGCTTTTGTAAATTAAAATTAAAAGGAAATTACGAATTTTTCCTAAAGCAGAAGAAACAACACAAATATGTAAATAACTACATTTAAATAAACAATTATGACCTCAACTATTTTTTTAATATTCACGCTCAGGTTTCTCTTCTAAAATTTGTTGCAATAATCAAAGGGACATTATTCCTGTGAATTGTATAAATCAAGTTAAAGATTAAGTAATTCTGAACTTGAATGTGCATCTAGAACATCCTTGAAAAGAAGATTTTCCCTAGCAATGTCCGCGACATTTCAAGTCACTTTCATACTAGTATCATATGAAATTACACAATTTTTATTAAGACAGATTTGAAATTTTTGTTGAAAACTTTAGGAATACAAAATTATAAATCTGTTCAAAATTAAACAATTTTAAAATTAAAGCGTTCAAAAATGCAATCGTTCAAAATTGTACTCCATTTTGGATTGAAGCTTTATGAATTTTTTTCAATTTCCAAATAATTTGAAATTCCTAGATTCATATTTAGACAATACTCAAGAATGAAAAACGCTTCAAACTGAGCACTTTCTAACTGCAGACTTGAAACAATTAATCTTTCAAAATTTGTCTGTTTAGTGTTTTTTTAGAACAGACAATTTTAAATGAAGTGGTCTTAATGAAACGTTTCAAATTGAAGCTTTCAAAATTGTATAGTTTGAAATTGTTTAAAATTGAACTATGTATTTAAAATTGGAGGCCCCACCACTTAAATAATTTTTTAAAATAATTGTGAATCATTTACATTTCTGATTGCTAGATTTTCAATTTCGAAGGTTATAATTTCATTTGTTCCATTTTGTTAGTTTTTTTCCAAGGCCGTGGCTACGCGTAACGAAATTTTTGTACGAATAGACGAATTTTTTCTGTACGAATAGTGGGATCTGGAGAACGGGCTATTTGTACCTAAATTCCGATAAGAAGAGCCGGATTTTTTTCAATACACGTGGACACTACCATTTTCCAATCCAAAGTGAAATTACTGAATTTGGAAAGGTACATATATAATTCATAACTGGATAATTCATAATCTTAAGGGGGGAATTTTTAATTTATAATTTTTTTTAATTGTAAAAGTTTTCAACTTTGAGCATAATTGAAATAGGAACATTTTTTATTTATAACATTTTTACTGAGCTTAAAGGGAGAACATTTTGATTTTAATTATTTTTCGAGTTGGGAAAGGGCATTTTTATAATTTTTACAACTTTTCTTTTATCTGAATTGGGAGAGAAAATGTTTTTTAAACATTTAAAATGGGTTTAATCCATGTAAACTTTTTACTCTTGACACATTCTTTTCGATCAAAAGGGGCAATTTTTTATTATAACATTCTTATTTAGCTGGAAGGAAGGACAATTTTGTTCTTATTTGCTTTCTGCATTTGAAGAGGGAATTTTTTTAAAACATTTTTGTTGATTTGAAAAGGCAGAACATTTTAATTTCAATTATTTTTTTCTATTGGAAAAGGGCATTTTTCATTTTTAAACTTTTTGTTGTAGTTCAGTTTTGATTACTTTACATCAAACAATTTCAATTTTAAGGACTTGATTTTTTTATGCGGGGATAAAATGGTTGTCAACCGTGAAAAAACCGAGAAAAGACCGGGAATTTTTCTTTTGCATTCCAGCGGTCATCCTGTATGTGAGATATGTACTGAACTAAAATATTTGAAGTTAAAAAAAAATATAAAGAATGAAATAAAAATCTAAATTCAGAGAATTTTATGAAAAATCAAACTAATAGTTAAACTGGGGAATTCAAATTCAATATTTTAGATTTTATACTTTTTAGTGTGAACAGATACACTGGAACCTCCGTTTAACGGCGGTCTCGGGTATAGCCTGCTATAACCGTGAGGGTCTTCCAAAAATTCCTACGATGTAAACAGTCAGGGCCGTATGAACTATTTCCAGTGGGAATACATAATATTAAGCAACTGTATTTTGTAAAAATTTAGATTTTTGCTATCATAAAGGATGGACCTTTTTTAATAATGAAGACTAATTAACGAAAAGAGAGTTTTTCGACTACATTAAAGAATAAATGCGAAATATGCATGCGAGTGTTCGAACTGTCCGCTCTGTGGCTACGGAACTGCTGAACTCCGCTGAGCTCACGTGCCTCTCTCTCGGAGGGAGGGCCGTTAAATGGAGGTTCCAGTATATTTTCCTCCAATATCTTGTATGTTGCGTACAAGATATTAGATATTATGCCGTGTTACCTATATATATATTATGGTTCAATATCAAAATTTTTAATATCTATTTTTCAATATCTATTTTCCTCCGTGTTCTTCTCAAAAGATAATGAAATAAATTATTCTCAAACAATGAAGATTGGAAACAACTTTGTAAACTCCAATCCGGCCGTGATGACGCATATTTGTCAGAAACATTTTGGTTTCGTTTCTCAGCACATTCTGAAATTTGTTGGACTCTCCGCTCTTCATTCTTTGCTGCTTGAAACAATAAAACGTTATTTATCTGTATGAATAGACTAAGTACACTGAAACCTCGATATAGAGAGGGCCTCGTGTATGGCTTGCTATCACCATGACGTTATTCCAAGAATTTCTACAATGTAAACAGTCAGGGGAAACTGTGTCACTCGCCTCTCTCTTGGCGCCTTGGACCTACTCATCAACGAATTCGAGGCCGGCGGCAATCCTCTCTCTCTGAGCTCCTTGGGCCCCTCATCAACGATTGCAAGCCGGCTGAAATTCTCGGAAGGCGGTAAACGGAGGGCAATTAAATAGAGGTTCCAGTGTAAATAATTGCAACAACCCTCCATGTAATTTACGGAAATTTTTTACCTTCTATTTCATCCCAGAATTTCTGATATTTTGAATCCTTCAGTTGAAACACAAAAATTTGATATTAGGTGTATGAATGTTTAAGGTAAGATCTTGAAATTTGTACTTACCAATAATCCAATACTAGATGATTTGCATGTATCAATGCCACATTTTCCTTTCTTTTCAAATGCCAAAGCATTAGTTGAAGTCTCCTTTCTATAAATTTAAAAAATTTATTTTTCAATTATCATTAATTTCCAGAAGCGGACTGGGATTCACCAACCGCACAGTGGGACAAAACTGGATTTTTTAGAAAAATCAGCTTACAGGTCACAATTTTCATCCGATTTGAATGTTTTTTTTCAGAATTGAATCGGATCAAATTTTGCGGACTTCTCAAGACGGACTTTTCAATTTTTATTTTCACAGAAAACTGGAGAAAACACTAAAAAAAAAGTATTTTTGACAAAATAATTTTTAATTTGCAAAAAATGAATTATATAGACTTAAAATCAATTAATATGACTGCCTATGCACTAAACAAACAAAAATAATGAATGTTATAATTAACTTAATTGTTATGAACAAATTTTACATATAATTACACAAATTTGGAATTTACGCACAGAAAACGAACTGTTTTCGATTATAATTTATGCGATTTGATATTTGAGAGTTATCTAGCAACGAAAAATCTATGAATAAATAATTTGTATTGTTGTAAGCAAATTTTATAAACAAATATTTAGAGTGTGATATTTTTATAAGGGAAAAAAATCTTCCTCACATGAAATTACTGCAACATTATGAAAATTTTATCCAATGCCAAGAAATGCTATGAATTAACAATTTATATTGTCATAAATAAATTATATCACAAATACTCAATTATAAGATTTTCGCATGGGATTTTTTTTTACTTCTTTTCTTAACACAGTTTTTCGTAAAAGAAATGAGGAAATCCGCCTCGAAGAGTCCCTGCTGAATTTGATCAATTTCAATTTTCAAAAAGTCAAAATCCTGTAGACCGTAGAAAAAAAGACCTGTAGACTAATTTGTCCAGAAAAATTCAGTTTTTTCCGACTGTGAACCGGCCCGGTAGAAGTCTTGCAGGTTGACCCTAACAGCGGTTCTACGTAATTTTTTTAATATTTCGAAAGATTTCGAAAGATCTGAAAGACTCAGAGGGATTTTTAACGATTTCAACAGATTTCAAGGGATTTGAGAGAACCGCGAAGGAATTCAACAACTTTCAACCGGATGCATAGGATTTTCAAAGATTTTGAATTATTTTAAGGATTGTTCAGAGCTTTCAAACGTTTCAAGAAATTTTAAAAGATTTTAAAGTAGGGCCAGGAATATCACATTAATAAATTTAGGGATTTGATATTATTTTTAAAATTTCATGGGGCTTTTAGAGATTACAATTTTTTTGGGATTGCTACGAATTTTGTAAACTTTATAAGGATTTTGAAGGATTTCATAGGATTTAAAAGGTTTCAGGATTTTTTTAATGATTCCAAAGAATGCCAAAGATTTTAAATGATTTTTATGGGATTTTAAAGGGATTTCAATAGATAAAAAGAGTTTCTAAACATTTTATAATGTTTCTATACATTTCAAGAAATTCCACAAGAGTTAAGGGATTTCGTAAGATTTCAGAGATTTGACAGATTTTGAAATATTTTAGGGGCTTTCACATGATTTAAAAAAGTCCATGAGGTTTTAAAGCAATTCCTTGAATTTCGAAAGATTTAGAAGGATTTCATAGTATTTATAAGATTTCAGGATATTTTATAAGATTTCAGGGGATTTCAGAGGATTCGGATCTCTAAATATTTTAAAGGATTTTTAACGAATTTCGACGGATTTCAAGGTATTCACGGGATTACAAGGAATTTTATAATATTTAATGGATTTAAAGAATTTAAAGGAATTAAAAATGAATTTGAAGGAATATCATCAGATTTCATTAAATTTCACTGGATTTCAAGGGATTTTAGAATATTTTTATAGATTTCAACAAAATAATTCACAAGAATTAAGGGTTTCCATAGGATTTAAAAGATTTTAAGAGATTTTGAATTATTTCAAGGTATTTCCAAAGATTTCAAAGAATTATGAATATTCTAGGATATTTTAGAAGATTCCAAGGAATTTTTAAGAACTTTAAAAAAATTTCAAGGGATTTCAAAAGATTTCAAAGGATTTGAAATATTTTACGGTATTTTAAAAGATCCTAAGGGATTTGGAAAGGGTCAAGGAATTTCTAAGAATTATAATGATTTTTAGGTATATAAAAAATGTTTATATAGTTTCAAAGAATTCCAGTAGATTTGAAAAGATTTTATAAGATCTAAAAGGCTTAAGGATATTTTAAAAGATTCAAAAGGACTTCCGAAAATTTCAATGAATTTTAAATATTTTAGTAAATTTTAAGAGGTTTCATCCAAGGATTTCAAGAATTTGAAGGGATTTCAAGGTTTTTATGGTGAATCAGAAGATTCCAAGGAATTTTCAATAGATTCCAAGGAATATTATGAGATTTTATGTAATTTCACGGGATCTAAAGGAATTTCGAAAGATTTTTTAGAAGATTTCAAGAATTCGAAGGGATTTCAGAGGATTTTAAGGATTTTATATTATTTTAAAAGTTTCCAAGGAATTTCCAAGAACTTTAAAAAATTTTAAGGGATTTTGAAAGATTTCAAAGGATTTGAAATTTTTTTGAGTATTTTAAAAGATCGTAAGAGATATAAAAAGGGTCAATGAATTTCCAAGGATTTTAATGATTTTTGGGTACATAAAAAACGTTTATACAGTTTTAAAGAATTTCTAGAGATTTTATAAGACCTATAAAGTTTTATGATATCTTAAAGAATCCGAAGAATTTACTAGGCTTTTAAATTTTTTTATATTTTAGGGTATTTTAAAAGATTCCATGAGATTTCCACGGCTTTAAAATTTTTTAAAAATATTTTAGGGTATTTTAAAAGATTTCAAAGATCTGAAGGGATTTGAGAATTTGAAATATTTTACGATATTTTAAAAAGTTCCAAGCAATTCTCAATAGATTTCAAGAATTTGATGGTATTTTAAAGGGATTTCAAGAAATATTATCAGATTTAATGTAAATGACCATGATTTGAAGGGATTGTATAATATTAAACAGATTTCAAAGAATTTATTCACAAGAATTGAGGGCTTGCAAAGATTTGAAGTGATTTTCAAATATGACAAGGTGCTTCCGAAGATATTAGAAGAATTCAAAAAAATTAGGTTATTTTCAAAGATTCTAAAGAATTTTAAGGAATTTAAAATGGATTCAAGGAAGCATCATCAGATTTTTAAAAAATTAGGATATTTCCCAAGGAAATTTCAGAAGATTTCCAGAATTTGAAGAAATTTTAAGGGATTTTATAGATTTAGAGTATTTTAAAAGAGTCCAAAGGATTTTCAAAAACATCAAAATTTCAAGCGATTTCAAAAGATTTCGAAGGATTTCAAATATATCCTAACGGATTCGAAAAGGGTCAAGGAATTTTAAGGGATTTTAATAATTTTTAGGTATTTAAAACATGTTTATACAGTTATAAGGAATTTCAAAAGATTTGAAAAGATTTCATAAGACCTACAAGGTTTTAGGATAGTTTAAAAAATTCCAAGGAATTTTCAATAGATTTCATGAATTCGAAGGCATTTCAAGGGATTGCAAAGATTTTAGGGCATTTTGAAAGATTCCAAGGATTTGAAGGAATTAAAAATCGATTTCAAGGATTATTATCAGATTTCATGTAAATTCACGGGATTTCAAGAAATTTTATAACATTTGATAGATTCCAAAGAATTTATCAACTAGAATTGAGGAATTTCAGATAATTTCAAAGATTTGAAGAGATTTTACAGTATTGCAAGGTATTCACTACGATTTAAACATTTTCAAAGGTTTTAGGATATTTTTCAAAATTTCAAGGAATATTCAATAGATTTTGAGAATTTTCCTACGATTTCAAAAGATTTTGAGAAAATTAAGGTTATTTCAAAAGATTCTACAAAATTTTCAACACACTTCAAGAATTTGGACGAATTTAAAATGAATTTAAAGGAATATTATCGAATTTTATGAAATTCCACTGGATTTCAAGGGATTTCAGAATATTTTAATGAATTTCAAAGATTTGAAAAGACTTTTAATTATTTCAAAGTATTTCCCAAGATTTTAAAGAATTCTAAATATTCGAGGCTATTTTAAAAAATTCAAAATTTCAAGAGATTTCTTAAGATTTCAAGGGATTTGGAAGGTATTTTAAGAGATCATAGAATATATAACAAGGGCGAGGAATTTCCCAGGATTTCAATGATTTTTAGGTATATAACAAATGCTTATACAGTTTTAAAAAATTTTGGAAGAATTGAAAGGATTTTATAAGACCTGTGACGTTTTAGGATATTTTAAACGATTCCGAGGGATTTCCAAACATTGCAATGAATTTTAAGTATTTTAGAATACTTCAAAAGATTCAAAGGGATTGTCAATCAATTTCAAGAACTTAAAGGCATTTTAAGGGATTGCAAAGATTTTAGGGTATTTTTAAAGATCCAAGGAATTTTCAAAATCTTTGAATAATTTCAAGGGACTTAAACGGATTTAATAAGATTTCGGAGGATTTCAATGATTTCAAAGGATGCTAAAAGTTTTCCCTAAATTTTATCAGTTTTCTGGGATTTCAGGAAATATCAGATTTCGTGGAATTTCTCTGGGTTTTCAAGGAATTGCATGGGATTTCATAGGATTGTAAATGTTTGAAGTAATTTGATGATATTTCAATTGGTAGCCAAGAATTTGATAAGATTTAAGGAATTTTAATAGGATTTCAAAGATTTGAAGGTTTTTTGATTTTTATTTTATGGGCCTTTGCAAGCGGCCCGTAATGTCTTCTGGCCAATTGCCCCACTGTGGAAAAATCAATTTTCAGCCTACACTATTCATTCGATTTGTACATTCTTTTTTTTGAAAGCTTTTTGAATTTTGAAAAGATTTGTTTATTTCGGTTTTTGATGATTTTTTTTTTATTTCTAATTTAATACAAAGTTAACATTTTTTTTAACTTCTTAGAAGTACCATTTTTTTCAGATTTTCCAAAGTATCAAGGAAGATGTTATATCTGTGCTAAAACTACCTATGAATAATTTTCAGTGGGTGAGAATAATTAGAAAAAAAATTATTACGTTTCAAACAAATTAATGAACAAAAGTTATTTTTCTGAATTGGCTGTATTTAGCTCATTCAAATCCCGGGTTTTGGTATAAAATTTAAGAGAAATTAATGTTTCATTACGATATATTGAAAATAGATGCTATTTGGAAATTGCTTAAACAATTTTCATGAACAAATTCACAGTTTGGATATTTTTTAACGAATAAGCTCAATTTTTTCTACGGAATCAACTAAGAGTGTCTTTACAATGACTCTTTGCTATAATACTTTGCGAATTTACAAGAATTAATCATTATTTAAACAATTTTCATAAACAACTTCGGAATTAGGCTGTTTTTAAAAAAATGGACACAATCTTTTACGGAATTAACTAAGAATGTCTTTCTCATGACTCTTTGCTGTATTACTTTTCGAATTGACGACAATTATTAATATTTAAAACAACATTTATAAACAAATTCAGAGTTTGGCTATTTCTCAACGAATAGGCCCAATTTTTGTTTACGAAATCGACTTAGCATGTCTTTCCGATGACTCTTTGCTACAGTACTTTCCAAATTGACAACAATCATTAATTACTTGAACAATTTTCATGAACAAATTCAGAGTTTGGCTATTTTCAACGAATACGCTCAATTTTTGTTTAGGAATCAGCTAAGAATATCTTTGCTATGACTCTTCGCTATGATACTTCTCAAATTGACAAAAATTCTTGATCATTTAAACAATATTCATTAAAAAATTCGGAATTTCGCGATTTTTTAACGAATACGCTCAATTCTCGTTTACGTACCAGCTAAGAATATCTTTGCGGTGACTCTTCGCCGTGATACTTTTCGAACTGACAACAATTGTAGATTGTTTTAACATTTGCTATTAACAAGTTCATTTTGTGGCCGTTTTTCAATAAAAATATTTACTTTTTTCACAAGAATAAGCTAAAAGTGTGTTTGCAAATGTTGATACAATCTACAATTGTTGTCAATTTGAAAAGTATCATATCGCAAAGACATTTTTAACTCATTCGTAAACAAAAATTGAGCATATTCGTTCCAAAATAGCTAAACTTCGAATTTATTTATGGAAATTATTTAAATAATTGATAATTCTTGTAAATTTGCAAAGTGTCATGACAAAGAGTCATCGAAAAGACATTCTTAATTGATTCTTTGAAAAATTGAACTTATTCGTAGAAAAATAGCCAAAATCTTAATATGTTTATGTAAATTGTTTCAATAATTAATAATTCTTGTAAATTTTCAGTGTCATGGCAGAGAGTTATCAGGAAAACATTCTCTTCGTTGATTCCGTAAAAAATTGAGCCTATTCGTAAAAAATAGCAAAAATCTTAATTTGTTTATAAAAATTGTTTAAACAATTGCCAAAAAGCATCTATTTTCAATTAATCGTAATGAACCATTATTTGCTCTTACATTTTATGCCAAAACTCTGCATTTCAATGAGCTAAACACAGCCAATTTAGAAAAATAACTTTTGTTCATTAATTTGTTTATAACGTAATAATTTGTTTGAGAATATTCTCACCTACTCGCAACGATGCTTAAAATAAATAAAAAATAAATTTAAGAACCCTAAAATCTTGGAAATCCTATTAAAATTCCTCAAATCTTATTAAATTCTTGGATAACCCTTAAAATATTATAAAACTACTCCAAATATTTCCAAACCGTTGAAATCCTATAAAATCCCTTGAAACCCCAGTGAAATTCCACGAAATCCGACATTTCCTGAAATCCTCGTAAATTGAATAAAAATTTATGATAGCTTCTAAAATCCTCGGAAATCTGAATAAATCCGTTAAAATCCCTTGAAATTGTTTGAGGCTCTTGAAAATTCCTTGGAATCTTTCAACATACCTAAAATCTTTCAAATCTCTTGAAATCCCTTCAAATTCTTGAAATCTATTGAAAATTCCTTGGAATCTTTCAAAATACCATAAGGTCTTTCAAATCCCTTGAAATCCCTTCTAGTTCTTAAAATCTATTGAAAATTCCTTGGAATCTTTTTAAATATCCTAAAATATTTCAAATTCATAACAATCTTTGGAAATCCCATCGGCAATTGCACCGAATCAATTCCACATCCAGTCCGCCACTGTTTGTTTCAATATTACTTTAATTTAAGGGCATTTATTTGACTTCGGCTTTACGGGGTCAGATTTCACGACCAAACGGTTGAAAATTTTGGTCTAATTTTTCGCAAACGTGTTCTAAATATTTCCTTCATTTTTCTTTTGGAGCTATTTTTTAGTAGAACTGTTTTTATTTTGTTTGGAAATTAAAAGAGGAAAATTTTAATGCGCCTCGCATAAGGCAACTGCTCAGGGTGCGTCACATGCTTTCTCTGGCCAAAGACGATCCAAAAACGGCCGATTGTCTTGGACCAGAAAAAGCTAACATGACGTACCCTGATCGGTTGCCTTATGCGAGGCGCAATACAATTGCACTTTTTAAATTCTCAAATGAGATAGAAACAGTTTTACTAAAAAATAGCTCCGAAAAAAAGAGAATAATATTTAGAATACGTGTGCAGAAAATTAGACCAAAATATTAAACCGTTTGGCCATCAAATCTTACCCCGCAAAACCGGAGTCAAATAAATGCCTTTAATTTATCAACTATACCCGCAAGAATTGAAGTTGCCATTTGAATTGGAAATTTTAATTTCGACAGGTTTCGTGATTTCAGGTTGAATTTCTAAATTCTTATCTTCAACTCTTTCATTATTTTCCTTCTTAAGGCTTGCCATTAACTTCTTTTTTCTTTCTGAAGCAGCTCGACACTCCTCAGTTTTAATTTTATTCCTTTTCTCGTCGTAAGTGCACTTACAACTCACGCATTTACGTTTTTTTGCAAATTTAGCTTCTTTTTTTAAACTTTCGGCCCGTACTTCTTTTGAAGAAAATTTTTCCTCTGACTTTTGTTTTTTTTCATACAAAACGGAAACCTCTTTCTCGTAAGGTTCATTTAATTTTTTGTTTATATGAATATCTATATCAAATTCATTGTTATTTGACACAGAAGAACATTCTTTATTCCTGATATTAATGGTTACGTGATCCATTTTGCATGTATTACGTTTGGTCCCTGAAGTTTCAATTTTTTTGGACGGCTCAGAAATAATCTTGGAAGCCGATGCATTTAGAGGTGTACTTTTTTTATTCCTCCTGTTCTGATTTTCAGTTTTTCTGGACACGCTACAAGCACGTGGATCATATTTATCAGAATAATCTTTTTGTAAATGTTGACTCGAATTTTTATTTATCAGAGATATATCGTTTATCGTATTCATTTCACCAAGAAATGTTTTCACTGGTTCTTTTTTAGAGAGGTGTGTGCAACTGCCCCAAATTTTATCACAAAAACAATCGGTACATGTATCACATTTCACAGAAGAATCTTTTTGGAAATGTTTACTAGATTTTTTATTTATCGCAGAAATATCTTTCTTCGTATTCGTTTCATTAATACATTTTTTTACTGGTTCTCTTTTACACAGGTGTGTGCAACTGCCCCAAATTTTATCACAAAAACAATCGGTACTTGTATCACATTTAACAGAAGAATCTTTTTGCAAACGTTTACTGGAATTTTCATTCATTAGAGGAATATCTTTTATCGCATTTGTTTCATCAAAAAATGTTGTCACTGTTTCTTTCTTACACAGGTGTGTGCAACTGCCCCAAATTTGATCACAAAAACAATCGGTGCCACAGTTTTCGCAAATCCATTTCCCATCAGGTCCCAATTTATCTGGACCCCAATCATTGCAGGAGCAAGCCATCTATAAATATTATTATCATTATAACTTAATATTTTTTAAGAAAGTATGGTTTTCAAAGACAGGGTGTCTACCGAAATTGCACTTTTAAATTCCCGGCAAATTTCCGGATGGGAGTTAACGTTCTTCCCGGTTTTATGTTGTGATATGTGTATCTCGATTTCGCATCTCATTATTGGTTAAGAAATTACAAAAAGATACTAGAAAAGCTTTCAGAATTAATATTCTTCTATCAGAATTGTTATTATTCAACCAAAGAGACCATTTTAGGATAAGTTTTGAAGAAAATAGTTTGAAAAGTCAAAATATCATGTGTATTAGAAGAATAAGACATTCATGACCTCTGAACTAAAATTTCAAACAAGGCAAAACGAACTTTTGAAGGCATGTAAGATATGAAAATCAATGGATTTATAAACGATTTTAAAACTTAAAATTATTACAACTGATTTATTTCAAGTTCAGATCTGGGCAGAATCCATGAAAAAATCAGCAGTTTTGTCAAAACGTTGATTATTATCATAGCTTCACAAAAAAAATTTGTCAGCCCCAGAAACCAAAATAGGCTTTCCCTTCGTTTCTGAGGTCACTAAATCCAAATCTGGAGCCGGTTTGGCTTCATCACGTTGCATTTCGTCCCTATCCTCAAAAAACATGGAAAATCGCTGATTTCAGGTGAAACATGATTCCCGTCTATGAAAAGTGGTCAGATTCTATGTTTTCGAGGTCGCTGAGTACGAATCCGGAGTTGTTGTGGTTCTATGACGTCACACTTCGTCCCTAACCTCATAAAAAATCGTGGCAAGTTGGTAATTTTATGTAAAACATGCATTTTTTCAATGCAAAGTGGTCATATCCTATGTTTTCGAGGTCCCTGAGTACGAATCCGGAGTCTTTGTGGTTTTATGACGTCACACTTCGTCTCCAATCTCAAAGAAGGTGGTAGCGTGTCTGACGACGAGTTGACTTTGTTCTCGTCAAAGTCGGAGAGCCCTCATACTTAGCCCTGGGGAGGTATGAGGGTTATCACCGCTACGACGGCAGACTCATGTGTGATCGGACCAGGGTCTCTAATGTGTGGGTCTATTATATACTCATGGCATTTATGGATGAAACCAAAAAATCCTCAATTCAACAATCTAAAGATACTAAATCACAAATTGATCTTGAAGCTACCACCTCAAAACATCATTGTGAAAAAGACCCTAATTCATTCTGCTTCGTATGCAGTGAATTCTATCCACCAAAAACTCTTACGATAATTTCTGAGCAGATCAGAACGATTGACGAAGATTCTTATGATCTCACAAGTGCTGATCATGATAAAGAATGGGTGCCATATAAAATATGCGATTATTATAGATCACAATTGACTCGTTGGCATAAAAGTAAAAATATTGAAGATCTTGAATTAAAAAGTCCAACTTTATGGGAAGAACCCATTTGTGAAGAGGATTGCTATTTCTGCAAGTACAATGTAAGTGGATTCAAAAAATAAAAAAATAAAAGAAGCATTGCTTACGTCGATGTTCTGACAGTAATAAGACCCATCAAGATGTGCAATACAGATGAGCAAGGTGTGAAGGAATCGGATGTATTTCTTCTCGGGAAAGTTTGGAGATCCAAGAAGACGCTAGCAAAGGAGAATGCTCCAGTGAATCTGACATTGACGACGAATATGTAGGAAGTAAAGAAAAGAAGGCACAACTTTTTTCAAAAGAAGAATTGAACGATCTCATCAGAGATTTAGGCCTATCTAAAGAAACAAGTGAATTATTGGTTTCTATACCCGAAAAGAAAAACTTGATGGAGAAAAATGCAAAAGCAACTGACTATAGAAACAGAGAAAGAGATTTTAGGAAATATTTCACAAAAGGAAAAGAGCCTTCATTAGTTTACTGTCACGATATAAATGGATTAATGGATGAATTGAAACCAGAGAAACCTTTGATCCATGATCAGAGAACATCATCAACCTCCCACTAGTGGATCCGGCGAGAGTTTTACTGCCAGCTTTGCATATAAAACTGGGCTTGGTGAAGCATTTTGTATCAGGATTAAAAGAAGAATATAGCTGTTTTATATATCTTCAAGGACAATTCCCAGAACTATCAGATGCAAAACTCAAAGCAGAAATATTCGATGGTCCACAAATCCGGAAAATGGGTAAGGATTAAAATTTCGTCACAACTACGAAGAAAGTGTAAAGAGCAGCTTGATTAAGCCTCAAGAAAGGTGTTGAAAACTTTTTAGGGAAACACAAAAGTTTCATCTCTTTAATATCTTGATGAAATCTTTCTCCATGCTCTTCACTGTCATCGATCAAATTCTTTGGAAAATAGTGAATATAGGAATTTAATACATGAAACTTCAAGCTCATATTACATCCCATTTTATCGAAGTTCTGTATCATATTTCTCACAATTCTTTTGTAATTATCACCCTTGTGGTTCCCTAAGAAGTTTCCAACAACTTCCTTGAGGCTTAACCAAGCTGCTTTTTGCACTTTGTTCATAGTTGTGACGAAATTCTGATCCCTAAACATTTTCCGGATTTGAAGGCCATCGAATATTTCTGCTTTCAGTTTGGCATCTGATAGTTCTGGGAATTGTCCTTGAAGATATATAAAACAGCTATCTTTTCCTTCTAAGGCTGATACAAACTGCTTCACCGTGCCGAATTTTATATGCAGAGGTGGCAGTAAAACTCTCGCCGGATCCACTACTAGTGGGAGATTGATGATGTTCTCTGATCATGGATCAAAAGTTTCTCTGGCTGGCCAATCAGTCTTTTTATAATAAATAGGACGGTCTCTACTATCCCATAAGCATGGGAAACATGGGTGTTTAACGTTACCTGATTGCTGACCCAGAATTATTCCCAATATTTTGAAATCCCTACAAATCCGCCAATTGTGTTCTGATTATTTCAATTTATCCAATACCAACTTGATATTTTTGTAATTCTCTTTCAACATAGTTGAATGTGCTACTGGTATGGGAGCAAAAACATTCGTATTTTGAAGCAAAACAGCTTTCAAACTTCTCTTACAGGAATCTATGAAAAGTCTCTATTCGATGGCTCTGTAAATTCCTGGTTTCAGTTCATCCATCAATCCATTTATATCGTAACAGTAAACTTATGATGGCTGTTTTTTTTTGTGAAATATTTCCTGACAACTCTTTCTCTATTCCTACAGTTAGTTGCTTTTACATTTTTTCCACCAAGTTTTTCTTTTCAAGTATAAAAATCAAGAATTTATTCGTTTCTTCGGATAGTCCTAAATCTCTGATGAGATCGTTCAATTCTTCTTTCGAAAAAAGTTGTTCCTTTTCTTTACTTCCTACATATTCGTCGTCAGTGTCAGATTCACTGGAGCATTCTTCTTCGCTAGCGTCTTCTTGGATCTCTAAACTTTCCCGAGAAGAAATACATCCGATTCCTTCAATACCTTGCTCATCTGTACTGCACATCTTGATGGGTCTTATTACATTGACGTAAGCAATGCTTCTTTTATTTTTTATTTTTTTTGAAACCAGTTACATCGTTCTTGCATAAATAGCAATCCTCTTCACAAGTGGGTTCTGCCCATAAAGTCGAACTTTTCAATTTTAGATCTTCAATATTTTTACTATTATGCCAACGAGTCAATTGTGATCTACAATAATCGCATATTCTATGTGGCACCCATTCTTTATCCTGGTCAGCATTTGTGAGATTATAATAATCTTTGTTAATCGTTCTGATCTGCTCAGAAATTGTTCTAAGAGTTTTCGGTGGATAGAATTCACTGCATACGTAGTAGAATGAATCAGGGTCTATTTTACAATGATTTTTTGAGATGGTAGCTCCAAGATCAACTTGTGATTTAGTACCTTCAGATTGTTGAATTGAGGATTTTTTTATTTTATTCATAGTTGCCAAGAGTATATGATAGACCCACACATTAGGGCTCCTGATCCGATCGCAGGTGAGTCTGCCGTCCTGGGGATGATAACCCTCATACCTCCCAGGGCTAAGTATGAGGGCTTTCTGACTTTGACGAGGACAAAGTCAACTCGTTGTCGGACACACTATGGCTTCATCCTCACCCCCTAATATCCTTCTGCAGGGCAGTATGCTCCGACACTCTCCTACTGGCTTCGTTACTCCAACAGATAGTGATACGAATCATTCTGCACGTCCCCTTTCAGGGCAGTTGTCATCCTTCACAGAATCTGCCGGAGTAGCAGGATTTCATCACTCGTTCAAGCAAGAACATCATACTGAAAAAAAATCTCGTTCAGCATTATCAAAATAACAAAGATGCATGCATCACCTGATATCACTGTGGGATCAAACATATAATT
>JAUMHM010014744.1:0-17260 GCA_032362435.1 Melikaiella ostensackeni
TGCGAGACCCTAATCGCACATTGAAGTTCTGAAAAAGATTTTTTTTGGTTAAGCCATATCTACGTGCAACAGAGGGGCTGCTTTTTATCCATAAGGGATAGAGCCGAAGAATTGATGTTGGTATTTATGAGGAGCCCAAAAATCATAGACACTGCTATCACTGTAAAATTCTAAAACATATTATTTTCCGGGAAAGTCATAACTACGTCTTAAAGGAGGGGTTGCTTTTTGAAAAGGAGGGTTAGAACCCAAAAATCGAAGTTGGCATTTTACAGGAGCCCAAAAATTAGAGACTCGTTTTACATTGAAAAACTCTGAAAAAAGTTATTTTTGGGCAAAGTTATATTTACGTGGTACTGAGGGATTGCTTTTTGGCGCTAGGGGCTGGAGCCCAAAAATCGAAGTTGGTATTTCTATGGACCGAAAATGATGCCGAACCATTAAGCGTGCTTCATTTTCTAAAATTTTGAAATTTCATCTAAGGGATGATTTTGATATGTAAGGATCGTTTATCTGTTATTGAATTTCAGGGGATTGAGGAGCTTAAGAAAAGCTAAAAAATGTATCGGAATTCAGTTTGCGAAATTTTAATTTGTGAAACTTGAAATTTTTCGGAGGGTTAATTTCGGGACTGACATGTTGTTTTGGGGCAATCCGTTTTCGCGGATTTCGAGAACCCAAAAAAAAAACCAAAATTCTGGTGAAATTAAATTTTTATTTTTTTGTTATTCTAGAGAGTCGATGTGCTAGGTTAATGTAAGCTAGCACCTCCACAAGAGAGTTGATTTTTTGAAAAAAGTGAAGGAGTGCAAAAATTTGTATTGGTGCCCCAAAAACGCGTCTCTGATTTTTGAACTTCTCATAAATACGAACTACGATTTTTATGCTTCAGCCTGTAATGCCAAAATGCAACCCCTCTGCATCTTTCAAATATAACTTTGTTTAAGAAAAGTGTTTACTATAATCTTACAGTGTTAGTAAACTCTCGTATTTTTGGGCTTCTCACAAATAACAACTCTGATTTTTGGGCTCCAACCCGTACAGCCGAAAAGCAATCCCTCTCTACAACGCAGATATAACCTTGTCAGAGAATAATCTTTTCTAGAATTTTACAATGTCAAGAAGGTCTCAGATTTTCGAGCTCCTCATAAATACCAACTTTGATTTTTGGGTTCTAACCCTTATGGTAAAAATTACCTCCATTGTACAACGCAGATATAACTTCGACAAAAAATAATATTTTTCATATTTTCAAAGTGTCAATACAGTGTCTCATTTTTGACTTACTAACAATCATCAACTGCGATTTTCGGACTGCAGTCTTTAATGCCAAAAAGCAGCCCCTTTGTTCTACGTCGACATGGCTTTACCGAAAAATAATCTTTTTCAGAATTGTAAAGTGCCAATAGGGTCTCGTAGTTTTGTTGTCTCCCAAAATGCCAACCTCTATTTTTGGGCTCCAACCTTCAACGTTGAAAATAACCCCCCCCCCCCCCTGTACCACGTCGATATGACTGTGCCAAAAAAATATTGGTGTCTTGCGAATGTGGCTGGTGTGATTGTTTGACTTGAAATCTTTTTGCTGTTCATGTATAGCCCGAAAGAAGCATTAACTTCTGACTTATAGTTTTTTGGGTTCAATATTTAATTTTTTAATTAGTGGTAAGTTTGTAATGGTCCTTTAGTGTTAGGGGTTGATTTTTTGAAATGAGTTTTAGGTGTTTTGGAGAGCTGAGAAATAGCTCAAAATACTAATATGCTTATAAGTAGGTTTGTGCATAATTCATATTGAGCGTGGTTTATGGATGATGGGGGTGTTTTTTTGAAAATTGATTTTTGCAATTTTGGAGAGCTTAAAAAAGCCCGAAATTCTGGTGTGTTCCATTTTTTCAGTTTCTCAAATTTCCTGTATTGGAGGTGCTGGCGGCCAGCACCTCCACCCAGATGTCGGTTTTTTGAGGGACATAAAAGAACCCGAAAATCGGGATTGGTGTCCAAAAATAGACCAAAATTCAGGCATGGAAAACATGTTCAAATTTCACTGTACAGGTGCTAAAGGAACGCACCTTTAAAATTGTAACAAAAGGTGAAAAATAGTAACAAAATGTTGCAAAAAAAACATGAAATACCAATAAAAAGTTTAAACTTCATTGCTTTCAGCGCAAGTAATTTTAAAATGTCGCACCGTGTCATAATTTTTTAACTGAAAACAGAACCGCTTAAGAGCAAAACATGAAATAATAATGAAAAGCTTGAACTTTATTGCCGTGAATGGAAGAAGTTTTAAGATTTTGCAGGATGTAATAATTCAAATATTATTTAGAAAACAAAACATTTTAAACGAAAAACATGAAATAGCAATAAAAATTTTGAACTTCATTGCCTCAAACCCAAGCAGTTTTAAAATATTGCAGTGAGTCATAATTTTTTACTTGCAAACACAGAACAGTTCAGAAGCAAAACAAGAAATGACAATAAAAAGTTTGGAGTTTATTGTCTTGAGCGCTAGTGATTTCAAAACATAGTGATGTGACTATAAGCCCAAAAGACTGTATGTTAAAAATTGCAATCAATTGCATCATTTAACCAGAAAACTGATTCAAATGGGGCCCATAGAGGTGCTCTGATAGATTTTTTATCATTTTACAAGATTTCAGCAAGATATCTACTTTAGATTAAAAATAAAAATCCGGAAAGAAATATATAGCACGTGTCGATAATTCTTGACGTTATGGAATACTAATCGCATATATTATGAGAACTAAATAAATAAGATTTTTATCATTCAAAATTATGTACAGCATTTCGCTAATTAATTGTATTTGTTTGTAAAGTTTCTCATTAATTGATTTTCAGTATACGATATGAAAGGATCTCTCTATGAATCTAGAATTCATATGTATAATATATAATATTATACTCTAATTTTAAAAAAAAATCTCTTCAAAGAAATTACGTATTTCATTAAATAGATAATTACTCAGTAGAAAAGCGAACGCCACTTTTCCTGTCATTTTGAAAACTGTATTTCAAAGCAATAGTAATAACTTTTTATCTAAAATGATAAAAAAGTTTAGGAGCAAGACAAAAAATTAAAAGAAAAACCTTGAATTTTATTGCGATGTCGTGCGTGTTATTTTGACGACGTAAAAAGATAAAAAGGTCTAGTAGTTCAATTTTGAAACAAAGAAATACTCCGTAACAAAAAAATATAATTTGATCTCGAATTCATAAAAAACAGTCGGGATCTTAGAGATCACTTTCCATTTATGATCATAGAATTAAGATTATATTAATAGGGGAAAAATAGTAACAAAATGTTGCAAAGAAAAACAGGAAATACCAATGAAAAGTTGAAACTTTATTGCCTTCAGCGCAATTAATTTTAAAATATCGCAATTTGTCATTATTTTTTTACCCGATACAGAACAGTTTAGAAGCAAAATATGAAATCACAATGAAAAGCTTGAACTTTATCGCTCTAAATGGAAGTAGTTTTAAGATTTCGCAAGATGTAATAATTTAAATATTATTTGGAAAACAAAACATTTAAAACCTTATTGCCTTAAATGGAAGTATTTCTCAAGATTTCGCAATATGTGATGATTTGAATATTATTCGGAAAAAAAAACATTTCAAAAGAAAAATATGAAATAAGAATAAAGAGTTTGAATTTTATTTCCTTAAACTCAAGTAATTTCAAAATATCGCAGTGAGTCATAATTCTTTACCAAAAACACAAAACAGTTTAGAAGCAAAACAAGAAATAACAAAAAAAGTTTAAAGTTATTGCCTTAAACGCAAGTGATTTTAAAACATAGCGATTTGACTGTATGTCCACAAGACTATGTGTTAAAAATTGTAATAAATTGCATCATTTAAATTCAATCTAGAATTTATATGTATAATATATATATATATATACTCTAATTTTTAAAAAAAGCTCTGCACAGCAAGTATGTATTTTTTTATGTAGATAATAACTTACTTAGTAGAAAAGCGAACGCCACTTTTCCTGTCATTTTGAAAACTGAGTTTGAACCCAATTTTTTTGCAAAGAATATTATTTTTTAAAGAAACTCCTGGAATAACGATGTTTGATAAGAGACTGAATATTTAACAAGTGATAACAGTCGTTGTTACAGTTACCTCGAGCGCAAATAATTTTAAGATCTCGCTATGTGTAATAACCTCTTATTTGAAGAAAAACCTTGAATTTTATTGCGATGTAGTGCGTGTTCTTTCGACGACGTAAGAAAGTACAAAAGTGTAGTAGTTCAATTTTGTAACAAAGAAATAATCCCAAACAAATAATATAATTTGATCTTAAATTCATAAAAAACAGTTGCGATTTCAGAGAACACTTTTCATTCATGATCATAACATTAAAATTATAATAATAGGGGAAGAATAGTAACAAAATGTTGCAAAGAATAGTATGAAATACCAATAAAAAGTTCAAACTTAATTGCCTTCAGCGCAAGTAATTTTACAATATCGCATTGTGTCATAATTTTCTACCTGAAAACAGAACAGCTTAGGGGAAAAACATTAAATAGTAATGAAAAGCTTGAACTTTATTGCCTGGAACGGAAGTAGTTTTAAGATTTCGCAAGATGCCATAATTCAAATGATATTTGGAAAACAACACATTTTAAAAGAAAAACATTAAATAACAGAAAAAAGTTTGAAATTCATTGCCTTAAACGCAAGCAGTTTCAAAATATCGCAGTGAGTCATAATTTTTGACCTGAAAACACAGAACAGTTTAGAAGCAAAACAAGAAATAACAATAAAAAGTTTGAACTTTATTAACCTAAATGGAAGCATTTTTTAAGATTTTGCAATATGTAATGATTTTAATATTATTTGGGAAACAAAATATTTTTAAAAAAATATATGGAATAACAATAAAAAGTTTGAACTTTATTGCCTTAAGCACAGGTGATTTTAAAACACAGCGATGTGACTATATTTCCACAAGACTATAAAATGAAAATTGCAATAAATTGCATCATTCAAACAGAAAACAAATTCAAATGGGCCGCACAGCGTCACTCTGATAGATTTTTTAACCTTTTACGAGATTTCAGCGAGATATCTGCTTCAGATTAAAAAAAAAGAATGCGGAGAGAAATATAAGGGACGTGTCGATAATTCTTGACATTACGGAATACCATTCGCATGTTTTATGAAAAATAAATAAATAAGATTCTTATCATTCAAAATTATGCACAGCATTTCGCTAACGAATTATATTCATTTGTAAAGTTCCTCATTAATAAGTTTCAGTATGCGTTGTAAAAGGATCCCTTTATGAACCTAGAATTTGTATGCTTAATATATATACTCTAATTTTTTTTTAAATGTCTTCACAGCAAGTATGTATTTCTGTAAATAGATAATTACTTACTTAGTAGAAGAGCGAACGCCACTTTTCCTGTCATTTTGAAAACTGAGTTTGACCTCAATCTTTCTGCTAACAATATTATTTTCAAAAAGAAATGGGAAAGACCAAGAACGTTTCGGAGCAAAACAAAAGAATTTCAAAAAACCTTGAATTTTATTGCGATGTAGCACGTGTTTTTTTTCGCTGATGTAAGAAAGTATAACGTTTTTCAATTTTGGGACAAAGAAATTTTCCCAAACAAAAGAAAAATGTGGTCTGAAATTTTTAAAAGCAGTCGCGATTCCAGAGACCACTTCTTATTTATGATCACAGCATTAAAACTATAATAATAGAGGAAAAATAATAACAAAATTTTTCAATAAATAAGCTTAGCCACTATGAATTTGGACGATTTTGTGAGCAAATATCGCAAAAATAGGGATAATTTCAACATTATTTGAAGTTAGGAAAATTGTATGGAATGGCAAAGATTGTTCAGAATTCTTCAAATCCTTTTAAAGATAATTTTCTTCAAATGTAGATATAGAATACAAACATTTATGCAAAATTTTCAACGTATTTTGTAAATCTTCGACTCTAAACAGAGATAAGCATAAGCATTATTAAAGTGCTTGTGCATAGAAAATGAATTTATACGTGTCATTGAATTACATAAAAGGAAATAGATTTTATCTATGAAACTTTCTTAAACTATCTGTGACGGTAACATTTTTTTCTTCTGCATTATTATAATATTTTTCATTTATCAATAGATGCTCCCTGATCTATGGCATTCCGAATCAACTGATATTTTTATTTTAATGTAATTTTCTTCATTTTTTATTGTATAATCACATGTTTTCTAATCTTGTTTTATAACATGGATTACATGTTCACAATGCATTGCTCGATGAAAAGTCCCAAATAGTCTAGTGAAGAAATGTACAATTTGAAGAAGTACAAACATTTCACTCCACTGCACTAAATAAAAATATATTTATATTTCCTTCATTTTTTTTCGCGTGTCATTTTGTATTAAACAGCGGAGCAAGTCAAGGAGATGAAGATCAAAATAAAAGAAGCGACAATTTCGTTTGAAATGTTCCGGTAGTTGTTTTGGACCCTCATCAGTCAAAAAAATAAACATTTAGTCTGTAAAATACATGAAAATAATGTAGAAAAAATTATCAAACCGAATAAATATTATTTGAGAAAAATTGGAATTTTAGTGGAAAGAAAAAGGTTGTCTCACGAAAGAAGGCTCTCAATTTTAAATCTACTTCGATAAGCAAATAAATATTAAGAACAGCGAAGAACACGCAAGATCAACAAGAAGAAATAAAAACAAAACATATTTTGTACAAGACGACTAACTGAAAAACTGAAGGACATTACGAAAATTTGAACGAGAAAATAGAAAGTAATGACTTGGTCCATAAAGTAGAGAGGAACTTCAACGACATAAAAATTGAAATTTGAAAAATTTTGTATGAGGTTTGTAAACATCAGGAAATAAATTATTTTCATATCTAAAATTAACTGTATTTGGTAATTTATTGATGAATAAGTTTTCGACCATTTTTCTACTGGCTCTATTGTTCTGCAATGATTGAGTCTCTACATTACCCAAATCGAAATTATGGCCGGTATCCATATAGTGTTTAGCAACAGAAGTATATGCATCTTCATCAGGATGGTAAATAGAATATTTATGCTTACAACCGCTGGTTCCTATAGGTCTGCCAGTCTCACCTACATAAGAAAAGGCACAGACAGCGCAATTGTATTCATAAACAACTCCAGATATTTTGTTTTTGGGAAGTAGATCTTTGAAACTGTGAAAAATTTTTGAGAAGACCTGGTATTTTTAACTTAGATGGCACATCTCAAGCTTTAATTGGAAATCAATGTTCCCATATTACATGAATCATGTTTCCTTTTTGAGACATCAAAATCGACTGAAATTTGAATGTATAGCTGATTCTAATGTGATACGTGAATTCAAGCTAAGAAATCCAGATGTGATGTTTACTATTTCTGATAAAGGCAATGTTACGATTGCTATGTCTAAAACTGATTACTACCAAAAAATGTCTGATTTCCTGAACGATGAAAACTTCATTCCTTATCCAAATTTGAATACACTGCTACTCTGGAAGACAAAAATAATAATTTGATCTCTGAATCATAATTTAACAATTTTATTTCTTCTTACCAAGCTAAAGAACTTAAAATTTACTCAGCAATCACTCCAAGGGTCTACGGTCTTTCCAAAATTCATAAACCTGATACCCCCTTAAGACTAATTGTTTTCACTATTAACGGCCCTCCATACAAATTATCTCACTTCTCGACCAAAATTTTAAATAAAGTCTTCGGAAAAAATGATTCACACGTCACAGATAGCTTATCCTTTGTACTAAGACTCAAGTTATATCGTATACCTTGTGATGACATCTTAGTTTCCTTAGATGTGGTTTACATGTTTAATAATGTTCATTATATAAATTTCAACCCTTTCGATCCTAGTTGCCATAAAACTGGTTTAAACACAGGTTCATTCTACAGAATTCTTAGAATTTCAGATCTAGAATTTAGAATCAAAAATATAAATTTGATCAGAGATACATTGAAAGATAATGGTTTCCCAACTCACCTAATCAACAATTGTTTAAAAAAAAACTTTCCGATCATATAATACTGAACTTGCTTCTAAATCTAGTAACAATAAGAAAGTCTCTCATGTTGATTTTACAGTTTCTCCACACATAAAAGGTTTATTGGAAAAATTGAACAAGTTTTGAAGAAACATAAAACCAAGATCATTTACAAACCATCTAATAGCTTCTCAAAATTTGTCAACCATCTCAAAGATCCACGTCCCAAAAACAAAATATTTGGGGTTGTTTATGAATACAATTGCTCTGTTTGTGCCTATCCTTATGCAGGCGAGACTGGCAGACCTATAGAAACCCGTGGCCATGAGCATGAATACTCTATTTCCCATCCTGATCAAACTGCACATACTGCTCTTAATAAACACTATATTGATATCGGCCATAATTTTGGTCTGTATAATGTTGATATTTCATCATTGAAGAACAAAAGAGCCCGTAGAAAGATGGTCGAAAACTTTTTTATCAATAAAGTACCAAATACAGTTAATCTTAGATATAAAAATAATTTATTCCCTGATGTTGACAAACCTCTTACAAAATTTTAAAAATTTCAATTTTTATGTCGTTAAAGTTCCTTTCTACTTTATCGATCACGTCATCACTTTCTATTTTCTTGTTTGAATCTCGTAATGTCCTTCAGATGTCCAGTCACTCGTCGTCACGTTCCAAGCGGGATGTCGGGCTTTCGCACTTATTTATTTATATTTTTATTTGTTTTCGTTTAATATTTATTTGGTTATTAATTCATTCTTTTGCTTTGGCTGGATTTAACTCTGAATTTATCTTCGACTTTTAACTTGTACAAGGTATGTTTTGTTTTTATTTTTTTCTTATTGGCTTTCCGTGTTCTTCGCTGTTCTTAATGTTTATTTGCTTGTCGATGTAGATTTAAGATTGAGGGCCTCCTTTTGTGGGGCAACCCTTTTCTTCTTACAAGAATTTCAATTTTTATCAATTATTAAACATTCTGTTTGATAGTTTTTTTACATTATTTGTATGTTTTTTACAGGCTTAATGAATGTTTTTCGACTAATGAGGGTCCAAAATAGTGACCGAAACGTTTCAAAAAGAATTGTCGCTTCTTTCATTCTGACCTTCATTTCCATGACTTGCTTCGCTGTTCAATACAAAAAAAGGCAAGACTAAACGTACAACGTCATTGTTTATGTTTACAATTTCACGTCTTATATCCGAGCATACTTAAAGGTAGCTTCGTCATATGATTCGAATTCAACAAGAAAATCTATGAAAAAATAAGAAAGTGTCTTTATGTAGAACTGACCTGCTCCGCATCTATCATTGAGGCACTTGTATTCATTTAGGCCCACTTTCACATCAATATTACGATAAGTTGCACAAAATGTTTTCGAAGTTTCAGATGTCTAAAAACAAATTTCGTTTTCAGTTCACAATTTTGAGAAAAACATATCGTTTTCTAATATGAGACAGATTATGCAAAATTTTATTTACTCACAGGGCATGCATCTATACACCTAATGAAGTCTTCTTTAGTCTACAACAAATATAATTTTGATTAATAAAAGTACTATTCTCAAAGTTTATACAGTTTAATCATTCGAAATTCCACACTAATTTCACAAAATTGAAATTTATGTTAATATATAGGTAAAGATATGCATTGACAAAAGTGAGAGTATCAGCACTTCTAGTGAGAAAGTGATTTTACTATAAGCGACATCCTTTAACGTATTTTCTTATAATTATTGTATCATTAGTAGTTAAAGGAAGAAAAAGTTATTAATATCCTGAATATAAAAAATAAAGACATGCTATATCTATATATATATATTTATATATATTATATATATTTGTATATATATTACATGTCCTTACTTTTAAATTTCAAGTAAATAAGAATTTAAGCAATTATTCTGTGTAAGGTAAATGTCACCACCTTAGGTCTTACAGGTCTTGCAGGTCCTGCAAGTGCCTGAGGTGCAAAGATGGCCGAGAATAAAGTTGTGATAGCTTGAAAATAAAAAATCATCAAATTAATTTATTTACTTGCTTATTCACACTTACGCAAGTATGTATTTTTTTGTATAGATAATTACTTACTTAGCAAAATAGCGAAACTGACTTTTTCTTCCATTTTGGGAACTGAATTTTGAGACAATATTTTTGAAATCGAGATTTTTTAATACATAAAATCACGTATGTAAAGTAACAAGCTCTGGTAAGAAACTGAATTCTTGGGGAATGCTGACAGTTGTTTTTACATTGACCTTAGCATTTTCGTAGACATGACGAGCACGTTTTAAAGGTATGGCGCAAATGGAAATATTTTCTTGTACATGCAATGTACAATGAATATTTCATGAAACTGCAAACATTTTTTATAATTTGTTAGTCAAATCTTTGCTGTTTACTTGCTTCAGCGATCAGTTCAAATACCTAATTGTGGGACATATTTGAACAATTTTTAGCAGAAAAATGTATTGGAACATTAGTCAAATAATGTGATCTAAATGTCAAATTCAACAGAATATCATTCAAATTTGACAGAAAGTTTGTCAAATAGTAATTGAAGCTTGAGCGCGCCTAGGGCGCGCGTCTTTCGGATGAAAAATTTTCAGGTGAAAAATTTTTCCTTTGAATATTTTATTGTATCTTGTGTCGAGTTCCCATGCATGCGAATTTTTAATTTTCAATGTTATTTTTCACGATTCAAACATAAACCATGCATTGTTTTAGTAACGGTTACAATAAAAATTTGTAGGTATCTTTGAGATGAACAATTTTAGTTCCTAGATTATTTTCTTATGTCGTACAGTTTTGCTGGAAAGTGGAATTTTTGTTTTCAATAATCTTTTTGACGACTACAACAAAAACTATGCGTTTCATTAAGACGTGTTGAACAAATTTGTAGACCTTTTTTAGATGAACAATTTTGCTTCCCAACAGTTTTTCCGTATCTCGTATAATTTTGCTGGAAAATAGAAATTTTGATTTTTCAAAAAGCATTTTCGGTGGATGAAATCACAACCATCAGTCAAAAAAGGCTGCTTGACGAGTTCATTCTTTCTTTCCATGCTGTAAACAAGGGTACCAAAGGTCAATCCAATCGGATAATTCCTTCGAAAGTTATCGTGTTTACAGACGACGACAGACAGACATCGAAGTAAAAACATTTTTTCTCAATCATTGAGTCCGAAATGTCGAGATTTAACTAAATCCAAGAAAATCAGTTTTCACATAAAACCAATACCTTCACATTGAGATGAGAATGTAAAAATATGCAACGCCCGTGAAGGAGAAAAAAGAACATCTGGTATAACAAAGTTGGGGGGGGGGATCAATATTGTCAGTGAAAATCGTTACATATTTTTATCACAAGTTCCTGTATGAACTCATCGCTATGTTCGCCTTGCTGACTCGATCAAAGTCATATGACTCAGCTAATTTCAAAACTGTGTAAATATCGTCTAACCTATGACTAAAGCCAAATATTTTCCATCAACTGGAAATCATTCCTTTCTCTTGACATTGTTTTCATACAAACTTCCGAATACTGAGTCGGAAGTCTTTTCAAACAACAAAAATATGAAGGAAGTCAATAAAAGTCTGCGAATATCATAGTATATGGTATTTATCATACAAACAGTCTTATCTTTTTGATAATCTTATGCTTCGAAACAAATGGTAGTAGTAGTATTTCATTAAATTGATCCTCCCGGCCTAGAATTGATTGCATGTTTACTATATACTTTTTTTCGTAATGAAATTTCCTTCAAACTAGTTAACATTTCTTTTGTCCTTATATTCCTACAACTCAATCCACATTTTTACATTTTTACATTCTGTATTTATAATTGGTCAAAAAACCACAGCAGGATCCACCTGGGAGCGACTGTCAAACAGAAAAATGACACCGGCTCCTCTAGAATCGTGGTATATCACATCCATGGCCCCTTGGATAGTATGTACCATAGATGCTCAGAAAGTGCATGACACGCTCTGCATTTATAGCTGGGAACTGGGAACACCGTCCTGATACGCAAAAATGAAACCATCTTTGCCTGAGCTAAGTCCGAATGATGTAAAGAAAGCAAACGTTAGCTCTATCAACAAGGACTGATCTTTTACATTTCTGTGGAAGTTTCTGTGCATTTTCTTGCTGCGTAGCTGTTTTAAGAAGGTTTGTAACATTTATATTCTTCATCCGGGCTTCTAAAAGAAAGGCATCTAGATGGAGTCATGCACTTTACTTACTTCTGATGTTCAGATCTAGGTTAAGAGTCTCGGCCGCCTGTTCCGCGACTTTGTAAACGAATGCTCCTTTGCGAATCATCTCATCGTTCCTCGCCATTTTCGGGAGAGGATCTTTTCCACTTACCACGATGTGAGCTATACTTAAGATAATCTGGTTATAAAGACACTGTATATTTAGAAATCTGCACCCGCCGATGTTTTCCAGATAAGATAGTGAATCTGGTATTCCAAAGAGGCATCACTCTCTCTCTGCATCCCACTATGTGTGGATGCACCCTCAAGTATCCCAACAGACAGATGATAAGTCTATGTGAAGTTAAATCGAAAGCTTTCTATAAATCAATCCAGGCCATCGACAGATTGTGATTGTCGGTTGCAGCGTCCTTGCAGATGCTCCTGTCGATCAGCAGTCTCTCTGACAGCCTCCTACAGCCTCTTTTCGATCCATGTTGTTCGAAAGTCTTTCTCCACGCAGGTCCAATTCTCTTACAATTGTCACCTGGTCTAGAACGGGAGGAGTTTTTTGTGCCTCTCAGTGTTTTCGTCATCTTTTTGGCAGTGATTGGTAGGCATTGCTCTTCAGACGTTATGAGGTTGTCGCCAGATGTTATGTAGTCAATGACATACTAAACACAGGATGCGTTCTGTCTAGCTCAGCCAATTTTCTTGATCAGTTGATGCAAGTGCCTTTTAGTCTTCTGATCGTCGGCTTTACCCTTCCATGTGAATCAGCCGTAGCACGCGCCGCATCATAAGCTGAACAGAGGTCGGACTACTCCAAGAGATCCTCACAAAAATCCATTTCAGTCAGACGGACGCATCCTCAGGTTGCGTATAGACGGTCTCCGTGCCGAGGGCTTCTTCAGTTGCGGGGTGATGCCGAAGAAAAAAACCCCAAGTTAAGGCGTGAATAGCCGTACCGAAGGCTGAATGGCACCTGGGTGAAGTCTCTTTCACAAGAAAATGCACGGGGACTTTCACAGCAATGTAGAATATCAATCCTTGTTGACCCTACTCTGCTTTCCCGAGAAGGAGAATCTATCTCATGAGCCCGTGCTTCTCCTCTCACTACTCTTCTTGCCTAGAGGCTGTTATATACATTACTTTTTCTATTGTCATTCCTCCTCCAGCCCTCCTTGTTTTTTCTCCTCTTTTTTCTCCAGATACCTCCACCATCTCACCAACTCTTTCCCGTCACTCTCATGAATCAGTCGTCAGATTGTCATTTCTTTCTTCCTTTCATCTCCACTGCCACACAGCCACTCATCCAGAACTCCAGTCCAGCCTCTCCCCTATAATACAACTGACAGGAACTCTTCTCCTCATCTAAACATTATCTCTTCCACTACTCCATACTCTCACATCTATCCCTCGCTATTACCTGCTGACTTCACCCCTTACCTTTCTGAACTAGTTTTCTCTCCCTCTTACCCTCAACCACTTATATTTAACATCATACTTCGATTGCATTATCCTGTCATATCTCTTCTGCACCTCCACCTCCTTGACTCTCTCTTTCGGAACTGTCTGTATTTTTTTACCCATCTCATGCCTTCTCTTAGCTTTCAGACTTGCAAGCCTATTTCTTCTGAAGTATTTCTCCCTTTTTATCAGCTTTTGCCCTACTCTCTTGTTATTTTCCTTTTCTATCAACTACTCTCTCACCAACATTCAATTCTCACTACTTCTTCGCAGACTTAGTATCCTGGCGAGCATTAACCCAAACCTAAGGTCCACCTCAGATATTTCTCGCGCTCTCTCTCCACCTCTTTGTATTCTCTCCATTCCCAAATCTCCACACCATACAACATAACGCTTGCTACCATTGATCCGAATATCATCAATATTCTCCTGAAATCATCCTGCAACACATTTCCACGAATGCTCAGGACTTGCCTCCTGACCACGGACGCTTTCAATACTCTCTCCCTTACTTGCGCACCCTTACTTCCATTTTTCTTGAAGAGAAAATCCAGGTATACGAACTCCTCCACTTCATCCACTTTCCACTTTTCCATTTCCATGTTCATTCTTTATCCTGCCCAACCCCTTTTTTAAATCTTAACATCTTGGAATTTTCCACCTTTATAATAAGCTTCCTGTCCTCTAAGTAACTTTTCTGCCTTCTCATCGTTCCCTTCAGAGCTTCTTCCTTTTTCACTGATGGAACAATATCGTCCGCAAATGCTGGCGTTTCAAATCTCTATTCTTGTGCAACCAGTGCCCCTTTTACCGCTTTTATAATTCTGCCCTGTTTATCTGAAATTAGCAATGCGAATAGCATTGGCCTTTGGTAGTATGTTACATTTCAAATGTAATTAAATTTTCCAAATTGCGATTTTTGTCTTTCTATATTTAACACAATGCATGATATAGTAAGGTTTTTCTGCTTGTTTGTGAGATATTGGACGTTTTTAGAACGTCACTTGACCTGATATAAGACATTTTTGGGACGCTCTAATGACGTCTTGTAACACTTATGACTCTTGCGAAAATTCGTGGGTTTTGTAGTTTTTGAAGTAATTGGTAAGGAATAGATTTTTTGTATACAAAAAATTTAAATCTTTTTTCACTTCAACTCGCGCTAAGTTAGCCCATTTTCAGAATTTTTTGATTTTATTAATACAAAGTGACGTGTTTTAGTTTTCTACAATCACTTGAGACAGAAAAACTTGAATATTTTCATAAACTAAAAAGCTATTAATTTCTTTTTAGACTTCAAAAATTTGAATTTCAACCTCCAAGAGCTTTGTTTATCGAGCGAATTTCAAGCAACTGCGAACTTCCAGTGAAAAAGTTCTTGATTAGAGCTTAAAGAAGTTTTCTGTAAAATTTTAGCCGAATGGGATGAATGACTAAAAAGTTATGCATGTTTCAAATTGCAAGCGTGAATCTTAATGCTGCCCGATGCACGTGCTTCCTCGTCAATAAGACCAAAAAATAGAACACTGTATAATTTTTATTTTATCCGAGACATGAATCTGAATCTTCTTCACAATTCCCTCAAAAGTAGGGAAAATATAGCTCTCGTTCGTAGTACATACATGTACATTCAATAAAGACAGCCAGACTAAACGTAGGTAAGAGCGGACATACGTAATTTTGGTAATGGCATATTTTGTGCAAAGACAAATTCTCAGCATAGCCCACTATTTTCAGACAATAATTGCTTTTTTAGTTTTGAATAAATTTCATTTTCAGTTGAAAAATAGGTTTTTTCAAAAACACTATATTAGGTAAATGCTAAATCTTTCTTACTAATATAGCGGCCACTTTCTTTGCTCTTTAACGCAGAAAAGATCTAAAAACCCTTTATAGTTTCAGCAGTGACAGTTCACAAGATATTTCACATAAAATCCATTCATTTTCATTCCGTTAAGCATTGGACTATTAAGGTTTATTTAAGGCTGATAATTGTGCACGAATTCTGTTAAATTCGCTGGGATTTCCTAAAGACTGAATTTAAGTTGATTCTAGCATATTTAGAAGAAATGACCTGAATTCAAAAGAATTTCATCAAAGTCGTTCGAATTCAAGAGAACCCAAATGTATTGAAGAAGATTGTGTATAATTCAGTAACGTTCGACGAAATAACATAGCAGAATAAGCATGTATGTGCCACTATGTTGTGTGAGAATTACGGATTCTTTCTTCGAGAAATACCAGTCAAGAAAATTTTCCTAATTTTTAAAAATTTTATTTTATGGGTTGCACTTGAATCACAATCACTACTTTCTCCCTGAATATAGTCAATTCAATGTGCTTTCAATTGTTTTAATAATTTTTCATCTTTGAAAGGCAACTTTTGACTGGAATGAGGCAGAAAAATATACATTTTTGTAAAATTGTTTGGACAAACTCAATCGAATTCGAGTAGTCTAGTAATTTTACCACTAACATAATTTTTAGAATAATCTCCAGTGGTTCAAGAAATTTATTTCGACAAAATATAAAAAATTTAAAATTTTCTGACTAACATGTACTGATTCATCCAAATCGAAAGTCAACGCGATCGATTAGCTCAATCGTTAATTGTTCAAACAATTTTTTTTGTTGAAATTTGACTTTTGATCGGAATGAAGCAGAAAAATGTATAGTTATTTTCGAAAATTATTATCAATGAATTTTTTTAGCTTCTTTTATTTCGACACTCTTAATTACTTACTCATAGTTTTTTCTTTAAATTCCATTCATTCAATAACTCTTTTCTACAAAACGAAGTTTCTACTTCTTCTGATAGACATGAAATAATTAGTTGAAATTGAAAATCAATACGTGAAGGTGTAAATTTTTGATATCTTGTCAAATCTTTAAGTGAATGGAAATTATTTGTAAAATTATATGAGTAGTAAGACTACAAGATATAACACAATTCGATAGAGTTTTTTTAATTATTTGCAAGGACTACACTTTTCTGCCTTATCCCAGTCAAAAGTTACATTTCGATAGTAAAGAATCGTTTGAATAATTAATAAATAATAAACGAATATAAAAAGTTTTAAATCTGTCCACTAAAGATGAACAATGAAAAAAAGTAATAATTACGACCAATCTACCGTAAAATACTTGATTCATGTTTAGAAGCAGATTTTTCGGGCATGACGGAAGGGGGTGGTGGATCAAATTAAAGAAAGTTCTACAAGTTCTTCATTTTTTTAAACCGTGTGCTACCCCTCCGATTGTTTCGAAGCTCATACATGTTATTCTAGAGTATTTAAAGATCATTCAGCAAAAAACAGTGATACTTCCTCAAGTGAACCCAATAAAAAATTTCAAAAAACTTATGAAAAATTTTTTTGACATGTGTCTTTGAGAAAGAATCTGTGATTTTTTTATGATATTGTAGCATTGAAACCCATAACATATTTTTACATTCTCATCAGAGAATGTATTAGATTTGTGTAAAACTTGACCCTCCCCCCCCGTTCTTGTCACATGTCCATGTTTTGAGACCCCCTGA
>JAUMHM010014753.1:0-17260 GCA_032362435.1 Melikaiella ostensackeni
CGGGAGCAACGTCAGAATTTTTTTTTCAAACAACTTATATCCCACGAAATGAGATATCGAGTAGAAATTTTCAGAAATGACATAAACGGCACTAAGGAACGTTTTTATGGTCCTGATTATTTGCAGTTGAAAAAAAAATTTTAATGAAAAACTAAATTTGGAGAGTTACCGAACGTGCGACGTTCTACATAACGAGGTTCGCAATGACAGTAAGTGAAAGGTTTCGGAGCGACATGAGAATCCTAATCGATCCTAACCGCAAAGAAACTCGGTTGCGAGAATGGAATTCTGTTCACGGTTTCTACAGCACAGTCGGTAATTTTTCAAATTTAGTTTTTTATTAAAATTTTTTTTTCAAGTGCAAATAATTAGGACCATAAAAACGTTCCTTAGTGCCGTTTATGTCCTTTCCAAAAATTTCAACTCAATATCTCATTTCGTGTGGATGTGAGTTATTTGAAAAAAAATTCTGACGTTGCTCCAGTTTTAATTCCTTCGAGAAATTTTTTTTTACAAATTTCTACCCCAATGATGTATACAAACTTAAGTTACTGTTTCCTTTTACATTCCCCAAAGTTTCAGAGCAATATTTTATTCACAAAAAGGGTAAATCGTCCCAGAAATGAAGAATAAAAATCGAGCATTAGTTTGGTCACGTGACTCCTGTTAGACATGCCCTTAATAAATTAAAATTGATATTTACGAATTTTTTTTTAAACGACAAATTTTTCCCTTGGTGTTATCTCAGCGCCACTAAACGAACATCATATGTTTCGAGCTATCTGCGCCATTGCATGCCTTGTATCTTAGACGAGGGTGCAGCTCAAGTATAATCAATCAGGAAGAGACTCCTGGGGCGATGTAAGGAATTACTCAACTAGAGGGGAGCTTTCAGATGTCGAGCTGGCGAACCTGATACAAGTTCTTGATATAGCTTCAAAATCCACAGAGTTTCAACCACTGAAGATATCAATCGCTGCATTCCGGTACAACATTGATCTATCTGGAAGGATATATGAAAGTTTCTTGTTGAGAAGCTAATCGGTTCTTACCAAGTCCAGCTGGGAACTGACCTCCACTCAACTCCACTATCTAACCAAATCTGTCTCACTTGGATCATCTTAGTCGAAAGTTATCACAGTTTCGAATCCTTTATAAGCTGGTCCAGAACTCTAGAACTTCAAGACAAGTATATCGTTATAATTCTTGACAGAGACAATTCAAATTTAACCGCCTGGAAAGAAATATTATCTGAAATTTGGAACCGGAACAGAGTTGTCAAAATCCTAATCGGATCTCTCGTGGATCGATGTCTATACTTCTACAAATACCATCCTTTCATAATCGAGGTTGAAGAATATGAAGCGTCCAGAAGGTTTTGGTTGATCAAGTGAACATCAATATTTTCTTCAAGAATTCCAACAATCAAAAGAAATCTGATGCAAAACTGGAGTATTCTGAAAATCTACAATTGAATGTTGATGCACCCAGGTGCGAATTTTCCATCGGGCCATGGTTGGATCAACCTTTGGAAGGTCGGGCAAACCTTGTGAACCAATGGTCGGCCCAACTAGCGTAATGATAACACAAGCCCATCTATATTCCATGGTTGGCCCGACAGTAATTACCAAGGTTGATCCAACCACGGTATACGAAGCTGGCACACCAGTGGCTTCCAAAGTTGGCCCAACTTAGTGGACCATTAGTCGCCCAACTAGCTGAATGATAACGCAAGCTCACCCATTTACCTCGGCTGGCCTGACAGTGTTTGGCAAGGTTGAGCCAACCGTGGAATACAAGGTTGGCACACCATTGGTTTTCAAAGTTGGCCTCTTCCTCAAGATAAAATGTAGTACTCCCCAATTCCATGCGGAGGTGCCACAGTTCGAAAGCCAGATTAAAAAAGGAAGTCAGATGCCCTCTATTTACTATATATCACTCCTCAATACCACCTTCTTTGTTTTCGTGCTGAGAGGGTCACTTTGAGGATTGAAGTTGAGGAAATAACTCAAGAAATTGGAAAAACAAGTCTCGAGTAGAAATTCAAGTAAATATCTTTGTTGGGTAAAATATAAATGATTTTATCTAACATAAAGGCAAAGGTACAATCCAACAGTGTAGACTCCTGCACTCAATGAAAAAACTTGAGTGCATTTCATGCACAGATTCCTGATGTCTTAGGCTCTAACCTATTGAAAGTCACAGGCTCTAACCTGTCGACAAATGTTGTCTCTGGCAAAACGCTTGTTATTCGACGCCATTTCTAAGTGCTATTACGTCATAGGCTCTTGCCTACTGACGTGCCACGGGCTCTAATCTGTTGGCGTGCTGTAATTCAAACATTTCCGTTTGCAATTATTCACATAAGCTTCTTTTTTAGTTTAAGGTAACAAATATTAATTTCTTTAATTACTTCAATACATGCATTTATACATTTTTGCCACAAAATAATCGTAGTGTATTTCTTTGGCGTAAATTTTATTTGATTATCGATCATAAATAGAATATGCTAAAAAAACCTACAACTGAACTCACAGAGATTTTTAACAGATTTATTATTGGGATTAAGATCCTCATCTTTATACAATATTACTTAAAAGTGCAGCGAAGAAGCTTCTGAGACTGCTGCATTAATGCCTCAACAAATATTGTTTCCTGCTCAAATTTCATACATTGTAGGAAAGTTTTGTTCTCTATCAGAAGGAAATTTTTAGTGGCTTCCAGATATCTGGTGGGCTTTAATCTATCAAAATACAGCAAGCTGGACCTATGTCCGAATTTTATTACTTGACAAGCACTAACCTGTGCAGATAAGATGAGGTTGATTTATGTCCTTATCTTCTGACATAAATTATGTCTCTATGGATCAACATGTCTCACAGGCCCTAATCTGAGCAGAAACGACGATATGAATTCATGTCTTATACTCGTTTGACATAGATTATGTCTGTGGATCTACAAATCTGATAGGCCCCAACCTGGACAGATACGAAGTGGTGGAGTTCAGTCATGCAATTTGAATCGAACTTTATTCAGAGCTAAGCCCGCTTAATTATACAATTATGTTTTTAATAAGATCTACAGATACGACGAGATAGACAGAGCCAAATCTTTTCTTCTGGATCTATTTATCTGACAGGCCATAGCCTGTACGGATACGAAGAAATGGAGTTATATCTTAATCATCTGGCATGAATTATGTCTTTCATTAGATCCACATATTTGACAGGGTATAACCTGTGATATAACGACGAATTGGACTCAGATCATAGTCGTCGACATAAACTTGGTCGTTTTTGGGAAATACATATCTGACAAGCTCTTAGCTATACAGATGTATATATTAGAGAATGTGGACTCATCCTAATCGTCTAACAGTATTCGAACAGACTTACTTCTGTTCCCGAAATTCATGTCTTTCCTTTGATCTCCATATCCAAACCGGCTTATAATTTTCAAACAGACTCATGTCTTTTATTGAAATTGGATTTCAATTCAATCAAATTGGATTCACAAATCTAATATATACGTATACGTCAAAGTTAGCTCAAATCCTAATTGTCGGATATTCTTGAAACAGAATCCTATGGTGGAATCTCATCATATTTTTTCGAATTCAAACTCAATTGTACAACAAGTGTCAAATTTTTTAACACACTCGTCCGCTACAAAAAATTGCCTTCCTTTGATTAAACTATTTAAAGGTTTCTAGTTTTCAGTAGTATAAAATAGATTCTCATTTCTTACACAAAATGACGTGCTATGTAAAGTTTAAATATTATTTTTGGCTCAAACTTATACAGATAAGACGATATAGACTAACAATAATCTTCGAACAGTGCATAAGCCATAAGCTGTTTACTGCATGTTATATGATGAGATGGATTTTTAATTTAATCATCTGTAATTTTTTACAGTCTTTTATTTGATCTTTCACAAAAATGTATGCAATTTTGGATCTAAATATCTTATAGGCAGCAATCCCCCTAGATACGACGAAACGGGCCTTGGACCTGGCCGTCTAGATCATTCTAGAATAAATACTATTCTGTTACATAAAATTATGTTTGTTTCTTGAATCCACATACTCGTAATTGACACCGATAGTCTCTAGCCTTTATTGTATGATAAAACTGGCTCATAAAATCTAATTAATAACTTTTATTTTCATTCATCGAAATTTAGATCGGATTTTTCTCGATCGGAAAATAAGAAACTACTTAAAGATCTAACATGCATGACAACTACGAACTGTCCTAAGTTGTGTAATAGTTTTTCTCAGCCAAAATAACCTTTATGGGGAAATGTATTTTCCGAGGACTTGCATACCTTTAAGACATTACTGGTAATGTTTACTTACAAGTTGTTATTCATATTTAAATGAGGCGAGCCATCATTAACAGAAATCGTTTGGCTATTTCCAAAGGACCTGGAGGTTTCCTATCATTTAGACTTTTTTTGAATAAACTCTAATTTGCAAAAGAAGATTGCGCTTATGTTTCCATATCTCTTCAAGGGTTCAAAATTGTTCAGAAACCATTACTTTGCTCTCCAACCAAAATAACCCTAAATATTTTCAGTATATTTTAAATACTTTTCACTCAACCTGATCTATAAGTTTGGCAGTTTTATTCCAATATGACCATTTTTTCTTCTAAAATCAGGTCAATGTCTTATCATGGTTTTCATCTTCTGATGATGGAGTACTTAGTCTGACACAAATTTCCTTCTAATTTATCAAAAAAAAAATTAAATTTGTGGAATGATGTTTTTCTCCATTAAATAATGTATTTCATACTATAGAAAGGAATGAACTTGATTTTAGTTATCTTAGCAGGGCGAATAAATGAGCTAACCTAAATAAGAGAATTTTCAAAACAGAAAACATAGGCTGGGTTTCACAAAGAACTTTCAGTTGTATATAATAAGTTGTTAGAAATATTCTGTTGGTTTTCTTCTATCAAAAATTTATATTGGATATCATTAGCTAAAATTTAATAGGCAATCACTTAGGTGGCCGAACCTCAGGAAGTTTCTTCCTCTTTATTCTACTGAAAACTACCCAAAGAATTCAGGACTATTTAGAAAGGCGGTATTTGCTAAATGACAATTAATAGACAAATCACTTTGGTGGCCGAACCTCAGGAAGTTTTTTCCTCTTTATTCTATTGAAAACTACCCAAAGAATTCAGCACTGTTCAGAAAGGCGGTATTTGCTAAATGACAATTAATGCATTTGATCGATTTTGAACCCCCTAGACCTTGCTTCAATGTAAAAGCTAAATTTCGACTCGGGTTTTTCTCCTGTACATAACCTCTGAATGATTAAAGAAATTGTTAAGTGTAGACACGTTGAGCTGAATAACTTATTCAGACTATCATTATATTGACTCACAAGGAGAGTAGATGATCGGAGTTTGTAAACTTTATGATGAAATTTCTATCCGCTCCTTGTTATTACATCATGATTATATATCAATACGTTCTCACCAAAAATAGGACATTAAATTTCTGATGATTGCAACAGATATAGGTATTTATGTATACTCATGCATTTAGGTTTGCAATTTTTTGAATGGTCAACCGTTGATTCAGCAAAGCTTCATAAGCTTAATGAGCTGTTATATTAAGCAGTATAATCTATACTAAATAATTATAGCTTCATTAGATGTACTATTTTCGTCACTGATGCCAATCAAGTTTCTTATGATCTACTCAAAGGCACTTGTATTCACCTTTGCCAATAAAGTGCTCATTTATTTCTATACCGTAACCAACTTTCAACATCTACATTCTATCTTGAGGTTACGGTTAAACTTTAAAGGAGTGAGGTATTGAGAAGTGACATAAATAGAGGGTACCTAAATTCCTTTTTTGGTCTGGCTTTGTGACTGTGGCGCCTCGGCATGGAATTGGGGAGTACTACATTTTATCTTCCGAAAGAGGCGCTTCATACAATTATGATAGAATTTCACTTACAGGTAAGTTCATTTATTCATTTAATTAGAATGGTATCAGTAACGAAAAATTGTCAAAATTTCAAAATTTATGAACAACTTCTAAGGTTATAATCATTTTTTAACCTATTAAGTCCCATGGGCAGACCAATTGATATAGTAAAAAAGTTAATATTGGGATGAGAACACTTAATTAAAAAACGCTTTTCTATGAAAAATAATAAAAAATTTAGATTGTATAAACAATTTTTGATTAAATTTGTTTAAAAATGTGAGTTTCGAGAAAACTAATAGCACCATTCGATTCAATGGGTAACATTACATAGAGCCCATGTGTTAGACAATTTTTTTCTTAACCCTGTTGCTTATGTAGTATAAATAAACAATTACATTGTACGACACCCGCGTACGCATTTAATTAAACTACATAACAGAGTTAAGAAAAAAATTGTCTACCACATGGACATTATGTAATTTTTTTCGTAGAATCGAATGATGCTATTAGTTTTTTGATGAATCACATTTTTAAACAAGCTGCTTAAACAATCTAAAGTTCAAATTATTTTTCATGAAAAAGCGTCTTTTAATGAAATGTTCTCATCCCAACATTAACTTTTCTACAATGTCAATTGGTCTGCCCATGGGACTTGATAGGTTAAAAAATGGTTTATGTTGTTTATAAATTTTGAAATTATGACCATTTTTCGTTACTGATACCAATCTAATAATACATTACAATGATTTTAATACCACATAATTTTTTTCTGCAACAAACTGATATACTGAAGAATTTGTTTAAATAAATTGTTTATAATAATTAACTTGTAGAGTAAATTGATTATTAATCTTCCTTGAGTACATCTGTATTAATTCTAATCAATAGCGAGTTTATTGAAGCAATTTTCTTTTAGATGAAAAATTATGTTCTTAAAATTGATAATTTTGCCCTTATATTTGTTCATAAAATGTTGCATAAAAAATTAAATTAAAAAATCGAAGAGTTTGAGGACCTTATAAATTTACCCTCACCTTTTTTTTATCCTCACCCACACTCGGCCCAACCATACTGTTATGATAATTTTAAAACAATCAGCCAGAGTATACCCGACTGTTGGCCCAGCCTTGGGCCAGAGTTAGCCCGACGGTTAGACCAACCTCACCCAGAGTTGGACTTACCATTTTGTTATGATAATTTCAAAACAATTAGCCAGAGCTTACCTGACTGTCGGCCCGAACTTGGGCCAGAGTAGGGCCGACGGGCGCATTCGAATTGAGCCAATGGTCTACCCCTCTTACCTTTCTAGATCCGAATTGAGCCAAGCGGTCAGGTAGTCAGGTCAGGTAGAGGCATTGGAAAATTAAATAGTATATACAAGTAGGAGGACCACCTTGTCATATACAGGTGATAGGGGACACAGGTAGATTTGGCTCTATTCGGATGGAAAATAAAAGGGGCCCTCCAACTCTCAGGTCAAACCCTGACCGTTGGCTCAATTCGGGTGCAACGGGGCTGACAGTCGGGTGCAGCGAGGGTACTTGCACTGGTTAACATTACGCCGACAGTTAGACCAACTTCATCCAGAGTCGGGCCTACCATATTTTTATGATCATTTTCAAATAATTCACCAGAGCCTATACGACTGTCGGTCTGACCTTGGGCCAGAGTTGGTCTGACAGTCGGATGCCGTAAGGTTACTTGCACTGGTTAATATTACGCCGACAGTCGGGCCAACCTCACCCAGAGTTGGGCCGACCGTATTGTTATGGTCCTCTTAGTGGAGCAATTCGCCAGAGTCAATTCGACTGTCGGCCAGATCTTGGGCCAGAGTTAGAGCTGCCACAGTTAGACCAACTTTGGTCACCGACATTCGGTTGACAAAGCAAGCCCGACCTTGGACCAACTGTCCAACTCTGGCTGCCGATCTGAATTCGAACCCGGGTGAAGACGTTATCGAAGATGAGAAGACGCCAGAGTTCCGGCAATATTGGCAAAGAGGGCACGAAGGATGTAGAATTACGTCCAGCAGATCTTTCGAGTTGAACATCTCATATGTTGGAGACAATGCCACCTTTTCTGGATTAGATGCTAATGTCATGTTCCTCTTAAAAAAACTTTCAACGCTGATTTTCGAATAACGATTTTACCATGTGGTGGAAAACACGATCCTCTTGAGGAAGGACTCTTTAGACTAGATACAAGGAAACAGCTCGTCATGACGACCTATTTCGTCAAGTCTTACAAAAAACACAAGTCCTGCGCTTTCACAGTTGGTGTTCGTTGTGACAAAGTTTGTCTCGTCGAAAGATCTGCTGGATGTGTTCCTATATCCTTCATGCCCTTTTTGCCATGTGGGTAATGAATATCCCCGGAGCTCTGGCCTTTTCTAATCTTCTATACCATCTTCATCAGCATTCTGTGGCTTTGAATTCAAGCACTTCAGTGGTAAAATTTATTGAGAGGTTTCGATCATCAGAGATAGGAAGATCGAATCGCAAGAGATATCGGAAAATTATGCCCGGAAAACTTACTCTGGAGTGATTGCCTGTGTGGAGATTGCGAAGAAGACGTGTTCGCATATCCAAATGGAGCTGAAGCAACATTCCAGCGATTTTTTATTGCAGGGACCCTTTGTTTTGGAGTTGTGGTTCTTGGATTATACGAAAGTACCTTGACTTTTTGGACTCAAATTTGACAGAGAATGTTAAAGTCTTTTCAAGATTTATATAATAAGACAATTAGTACTTTATAATTATTGTTGTAAGCGCTTTAAAGTGAACCGAGAAAAACGTAATTTTTGACCGGGCTTATGTTGCTAGGAGGTTGGCACCTAGTTTTTTGGAGAGAATTAATGAATTTTTGTTGAAAATGAGTGAGGCTGGTTCCCTACGCAATTGCTATGATGATATGCGTTATCTATGAAAAAGAAACTGACATTGATGCATTATTCTTTAACGTTTTTCTTTCTTGTGGGGTCGTTGCTCGGTTCTATTTTCGTTTTTCTTGCGGAAATTCAATTTGTGGGGGCATTTAAGTTTCGGTAAAATAAGGGGAAGTAGGAAAGAATTTAAAATGATACAATTTGAAATGTTTTTAATGTAAAAAAAAATTTAGAATTGTAACAGCAGGGATACAAAACATAAGTATGTTTCAAAATGCAAGAAATATTTATTAATTGATCAGTACAAATTTCGAAGATTTCTTCATTTATTGGTCTGTTTTAGAATCATTGTAAATATGTTGAGGTTAAGGTTGTGAAGATCTTGTATACATATTTTCTTTTTGGTACTTAATTACATTTACAAGATCCATCGACGCTACAGTACTTTCCACCTTCAATTCCAGCAAGTGGTTTTTTGGCGTCCACACAGGCAGCCTTGCATGTTTCTTCAGTGCATGCTGCAATGTGAATTAAAGTACATTAATTTAAATAATTATTCATTGCAACTATTGAACGAAAAAAATTATTTAAAAAATGAATACAGGAACAAATAAAGACGGACAGTCAAACAATTTTATATATTCTTGTCGTATTCAATGAACATTTTTTTTTTAAATTTATCTACTAAACAAATAAATTTTCTTTGGAAACTTGTATTAACCTTGTTTGATCTATTCAGAAGCTTTGAAAAGTATAGAATATCTTTTCCCTTCTCAATTTAAAAATAAAAAATCCATGTTTTTTAAAAAGTATTTTCGAGTGTTTTTTCCGGAAACAAGCTCATCGAATTTAAACATCCTTTTTGTCTATTTTTATACCATTTTTTCCCTTTTAAAAGCTTGTATAGTCGGGAATCGAAGCCATCGACAAAAATTCTTTTGATGTATTGTGGACACTGCGTATAAAAAAAATAAAGTTCTTCATTCGAATTTCCAATCAGAATTAATATTTTGCTTTGGGAGTCAAAAACACTCCCCTAAAGTTTCATTAAAATAAAATTTCTTCTGTCCGCATCGTAGATACAGTCAAAAAGAACAAAAAAGTAAAATTCAATTGAATTTATACCTGCATAGCAAAAATGCCATTGAAATATTTTTTACGCTGCCAAAACGACCTTGAAATTTATAAAAATTTTTAAAAATTCTGTTTTTTCGATATTTTCTTAGAGTTATATCAACTTTCTCGACTATTTGACTATGAAATGCGTGACACGTGTTATCGAGAATGTATTTTCAATATTTTGCAACAATAATATATAAAGAAGGTTTACATTAAAACAATTTTTATTGACTTTTTTTGTTTTTGACGGTAAAGCGCTTTCCTAAACAAACATCTTGTACACAGAATATTTAGTACATAAAGCATACTGACTTCATTTTTCCTACACAAAGTATTTTCTACACACAATATATCCTACACAGAAATAAATAGTAATCATTTTATTCTGAAAATATTCTCAAAACATTGTACACAAAATATTATCTCCAATATTTTTCCTACACAAAATATAATTTACACAAAATATTAAAAACAGTAAATCAAATATTTTTTACGTAAAGTAGATTCTGCACACAATTCAATAATTATTATTGTTATTTAAATATTATTTCTGCTCTATGGCAAATATTCTGATTGAAGATTTTGAACATAGAAATATTCTACACAAAAATATTGTTTGTAAAACTTTTCCTACACAAAAACTCAAGTCAAAACTAAGATCATCGATTTTGCTAATTTTTTTGTTATTTTACAGTGTTTGGGGTACTAAACAGTGGTTTCAAGCGATTTCGAAAAATTTTCAATTTTTAAAAAGTTATTAACAGTTGGAAATTTAGAACCTTTTTCCAAAGATTGTTTGTCTCTATATCTATTGATCTTACAAAAAATATTCTTCCAAATTGATTTTGACCAAGAACATTTTTCTCTGAAAAGTGTTAAAATTGTAGTTTCTTGCTGCTTTTTCAGTATGTTCTAGAAGCTTAGCTTAAATCTAAATTTTTTGCAAATTAATTTTTATTCTTTAAACAATATATGATCTCATAATATCGCCAATAATAGGTATTTTCTGAAGGCTTTGGTTTAATTTATGAATAATGCGTGAAGCGTGAATTTTTTCAATTGCTTAGACAATTTTTATTTGTGTAAACAATTAAATATCTCGTAATACCGACAATTAATGATATTTTTCATACCAGCCAGATAACATGATTATTTTTTAAACAATTTTTTTAAATAAATAAGAACAATTATTTAAAAAGCCGTGGCTACGTGTACCAAAATTTCGGTAAGAATAATCGGATTTATTCCAGCTACCTTCACCAAAATTTTGGTTCAAATAGTACCGAAATTTTGGTAAAAATAGCTGGATTTTTTCGGTACACGTAGACATTGCCTTTTTGAAATAATGAAAATTTTCAGAAATAGGTGTTCACATTTATTAATTGGGCCATATCTCATTCAGAGAATATCATTAAATCGCTATAATTTGAGAAATATTTAAACAATTAGCAACAACTTCAAAGAATTAAGATTCAGGCTGCATTTTTGAAACATGTTGAAAAACTAGCAAGAAACTTTGATTTTCTAACTTTTTCAGGTAAAAAGTTGGACTTAAACAAAAGTCAATTGTTTTATCAATAAACGAATAATTTGAACAAATATATACACTTTATAGCATCGCTATTGAATAAAAAACGGTATATTTTGATCAAACAGCGATTTCCTTCGACAATTTCCATTGAACATAAGAATTTTTTGTAAGAATAAATATTATATATAATAAGTTTGACTATTTTGCAAAAATGGCACATTTTCTGCAATAGCAATGCTATAAATTTTTTATTATATTATTTTTAATCAATATTGTCCAAGTTTGACTGATCGCAAAAATGCGCGCACTTTAAGCCCAGCTAACTTTGTAGAATTCATGTGTGGATCCAATTGAAATTAGATAACCATCTTATTTTTGTGTTGAATATCTTCACACATAATATTTTCCATACAGCAGAAGCAATATTCAAATTAAAATAATAATTATTTCATTTTGTGAAGGATCTACCTGGTGTAGAAATTATTTTATTTACTGTTCTTAATATTTTGTGTAGAATATATTTTGTGTGGGAAAAATATTGGACATAATATTTTTGCATACAATTTTTTGAAAATATTTACAAAATAATTTATATTTTATTCTATGTAGGATATATTCTGTGCACAATATGTTTGTGTAGGAACGAGGGCTACTTCTTTTTGTCGATACCTACGATACGGAGAAAGAAGACATTATTCCTTTATTGAAACTTTAGGGGAGTGATTTGGCTCCTAAAAAAAAGATTTATCCATATTAGAACTAAAAATGAAGAAATCTATTTTTTTCGATACACCCTAGTGGACATGATTCAAAAAAATATGAATTTAAATTTCTGAAGTTAAGAAAGTAATCCAAATTAAGAATTAGATAGCTTCTAAAAAATTAGTTGCATATAAAACTTGTTAAATTTTAAAAACGTAATAATTATTTATATATTTATATAAAATAATAATATATCTCGATCTCTGATGTACCTTACTTAACTGAAAAAATATAATTTCAATATTATTTCTCACAGTTAATAATCGCCGTTGATTATCAATAAATACTGTAATAATGTTCCACCTTCCAATTTTTTGCAAGCTTGGGAAATCGTAACAGTAAATTAAAAAAATATTACTAATAATGACCTACAAGCATGAAGTTGGTTCACCGAGATGCTTTTGTCTTCTATTCTTTAAATTGGTTTGTTTTATTATTTAAATTTCGGAAATACACAAGTAAGCGTCAAATGAAATAATATTCAATTTAAAATATATGAAATTCTGTGGGATCAATTTCAAATCATCGAATTTGTACCACAATCAATCATTGGAATGTAATATTTTTGAAATAAAGAAAAAGCCTAATTTTTTTGACTTCTGATATTAGTTTCAGTAAAATTAATTAAATGCTGAAATTTATTACTGTTACAATTTTTTAATTTCAAGCATGAGTGGAGTGTTTAACCTTCTCAGATTATTATAAAAGAATGATTTCACATACTATAATAGTTGTATGACTGTTTCCTTGTTAAATCTTCAAAAATTGTCAATTTAAATATTTCAAATTTTACTTCTTGATCAGATTTCATTTAAAAAATGTCAACATTAAATTATATAAAAACTGGAATCGTTTAATGCTAAACAACTGTAAACTGAAAGCATGTATCGAAACTTTGGAAATTATTTGGTTTCATTTTCACATTTTTAAAATTTATCGTTTGAAAATAATTATACTTTATGGTCAAAAAAGTAATTAAAATCAAGGTTTAGTTAAGTAATTAATTTTTACATGAAGTGTCCAAAATTTATATATTTAAATTCACATATTATAGGTTTTCAATATTTTCTCCTGAAAGCCTGAATAAATAAATCTGCTGATGTTAATTTTTGTCAAAAGCCAATAGTTGTATTTAAACATCCAAAATAGCAGAGTTTCAAATTTAAATTCGTAAACTTTATAAATTTTACCCTCTTGAACCTATTATTCATTCACCCTAAAAAACCATCCCCTGAGAAGTGAAATTAGATTTTCGCAATATGTAAATAAAGTTTATGAACTTTTTTCAACCATTTTTTTGCTAGATCATCATTATCTAATAAATAATAATTAGTGATGATCTACGAAAAAAATGGTAAAAAAAAGTTAATAAAAATTGAAAACTATATATAGTATATTTCAAAATAATATGTTGTTTAAAAGAATATACTGACAGTATTTAAGTTTCATTACAGCTTTGTTAAATAGAGCTCTTTAAATGTGATTAGTTCTCATAAATATCACAATTATTATGTAATTTCATATGAATGGTCCAAAATAAATCAATTATTTAGTTTCCCTAATTTCTGCTATGACTCTTTCAATATTTTAGTATTATTTATTTCTATACTGATGTTTCTGTGATGATTTTTCTATAATAATTCCAAAAATATTTTCCTATAGTCACGAAAAAAGTATAAGAAATCTATTGTAGGAAAATCTTTATATAAGCCTAGTGAATTCCCATAATATTTTTTCATAATGACATTACAAAATCATTTTAAAAGTTAATAAAAATATATGGCACATTGATTAGGAGGTGGTATTTGTGGATGAAGAAAAGGGTCTTAGGAGGGCACGAATTAAGAAGATTGCAATTAAACAATTTTAAGTCAAAAACTTTGAATAATTGAATAAACCCCGATTTAAAGCCTTCGATAAGAAACAATCTGTAAATAAAGAATACTTAAAATTGTACAATTTCAAAGACTGAGCAGCTATAAAAATTAAGAAATTTTTATTTTTATTGAGCATGACTATTTAAATAATTTCACTACTAAGCATTTTAACCTGAAAATTAATCAATTTTAGAACTTAAAAATGGACCATTTTCAAATTTTGAGGGTTTAAAATTAATTTTTATTTTATTTGAAGTGCTGAAAAATGGTAAAATATCAAATTTATAGCCTTTAAAAATTGAAATTCACAGCTTTCAAAATATAAACATTTTTATTTTTTTTTTCACAATTAAGAGTTTTATATTTAGAGCAATGAGAATATGGCAGATACAAAATGAAACTTTATGAATTATGCACACAAAATGGGAACGTTTAAGTGGGAATATTATACAATTAGATATCTTAATAACTGAAAACTTCAATTTCAAATCTACAAAACTGAAATAACGTTTTATTTTTGCAGCACAATGTCAAAATTAATAATGTTAGAATGAAAAATTCAAAATGACTAATTCAATACTGATGCAAATTTGAGATGTAACTACTTCACTACATAATAACTTCAAATTGAAATCCTTAATTCTTGAAAAATTCCGAAAAATCATTGAAAACTGAATATTTTCAAAGTAGCTTTCCAATTTTCCTAGCCCCTTCCAAATTATTCTGTAAAAAAAAAGTTTGCCTCGAAAATAAAACGATGCAGGAACTAGGCATTCAAAATTGAATTATTTTAAATTTGAAAATGTTTTAAATGAAACATTTTAAACTCAATGCCTCTCAAATTATTATTATTTTTGAAATTGATTAAATTGTCCATTTTAAGCTTGAAATCATACTTATCTTGTTTTTTATTAATTTAATTAATTAGTTATTTCTAGGATTAGAAACGTAATTTGTCACTTGAATAAACTTAGGATATGAAGTTTCGAATGCTTCCAATTTGTAATTATTTAACTTTAAATTCATGTTGAATCATGATTGAAATTCATGTTTTTATTCATGTTGAAATTTCAACGGTTTTAGAGTTTGAATTCTTCAATCTTCTAGACATGAAAATAAAAATTTGCTTAATGTTACATTCAAACTGTATCTGCTTTAAGCTGGAAATCATTCAAGATTTTGAGCTTAAAAATTTTAAATTGTCAATTTGCAATTTTCAACGCTTCTATTCTGCAATTTTCCAATATCGTACACATCCAAATAAAAATACTTCTATTTTAAACTGTCAGTACTTTTAAATTGTGAATTCTAATAAAAGCTTAATGCTTTTCCTAATTTCATTCTCTATTTCTTTTCTACAAACAAATGAAAAAGATAAAAAGTACTGTGAAACGGGATAAAGTCGCTCATATGGTGTAAAGTCGCTCACCCCCAACTTTATATTTCAACATTCAATATTACATTTCCGAGGTAAAAAATATATTTTTGATTCTTTCAATTAGTATAGTTGTCAAACATTATTTTGGAATTTATATGATACGAATTTATTGGTGAGCGACTTTACCTCGTTTTACGGTAATGGTTTTGAACTTTCAAAACCGGAAATTCCTCACTAAAAGAAATGTCCAACATTCAAGTATGTAATTATAAAATTATTAAACAAATAATTAAGAACTTACTCTTTCGAGTGCTGGCTTGGACGAGAGAAGAGCAGGCCAAAGCCACCAGACACAAGTACAGGAAGTACAGAACCCTCATGTTGAAATTGATCGTTTACTCGAGCTGAGCTTTTTCTTGAAATGTTTCTAGAAAACGAGAGTTCGTGCCATTTATATACCTTAAAACTTCTGGTCACAGAGGTCAATACGATATCATATTTATGTGTGTTTGTACGTGACATTATTGACATTGGCACATTAATTATCGCATTGTGAGCGGATGTTTTTTCGTGCGTGTTCTACATTTGAATTTTATCGAATTAAAAATTACCTCTTGATACTTGTGGCATTGTAATCAACATACAAAATAAAGCTCTCGATTGGAGCTTACCTAATTATTTTTCTGCAAGATACAATTGTAGAACTTTCCACACGTTTTATCCACGTTGCAAAGTGCAGTGGCGTAACATATTCAAACATTTTAATTCAAATAAATGTCATTCTTTATAAAATAATGCTATATATCTCTTTATTATGAAAAGATCTCGTCGCCGCCGCCGCTGTTTCAGAAATTCTGAGGAGGTCACCCAGAGTCTTCCATGAGGCCCTCAGAGCCTCCCACGAGGATCCTCAGGTCCTCCCATAAGGGCCTCTAGAGCCTCCCTCGAGGGCCCCAAGAGTCTCTTACATGCCTGTCACGAGGCCCTCTAGAGCCTCCTACGAGTGTCCCAGAGTCTCTTAATAGGGCCCCAATAGCCTTCTCACGAGGCTCTCAAGAGCCTCCCACGGGGCCCTCCAGAGTCTTCTACAAGGAATCATAAAGCCTCCCACAAGGGCCTCTAGAGCCTCGCACGATGGTCACAAGAACCTTTTACAACGCCCTCAAGTGCCTCCGACGAGGGCCCCCAAAGCCTATCACGAGGTCCTCCAGAACCTCTCCCTTTCCAGCAAAGAGAAAAAATTTTTCCCCTCTCCAATTTTTTTAACAATTAGAATTATTTTTATGTATTCAGAGAAAGAGGTGAAAAAATGTATGAGCAAAATAATATACATATTTTGGGGGTAGGTGCGCTTGAAAAGTCACGCTTTTTACCTGCTTTTAAAATGGTTAATGTAATAATTTATATTATTTTAAATAATAAACGAAATGCTTTTCCACAATATGATTTTTCTCAATTGATTGGTCTTTTAGTTAGTAGTGTCTGTACGTACGGGCACAAGCCACGCTCCTTACCCCTCTCCATCTCTTCTTTCCTCTTTTCAGGTCTGTGCGTTAAGATTCGACCTTGGTATATACGTATATAAACGTACGGACTGTCCGGACCTTTAGACTCGGCCTTATTATTTTAAACAAAATTTAATGTTTACATGTTAACATGTTACATGCCTTTCTACCGTTTTACCACCTTGATCAAAAAGTTTTAGGACTCGTCACCGTGTGGCGCTCTCGTTCGGTCGATTTCAATTCTTCTTTTTT
>JAUMHM010014780.1:0-17257 GCA_032362435.1 Melikaiella ostensackeni
AAACAATGATAGCGGCTAAAATCGCCTTTTATGGCCATCCCGCGTACACGGTGAATGACTATTATAAACACATTTTTGATTCTTGACTTTCGAATTTTTAATTTTTGACTTTTCTGTATTTTGTTTATGTGTGTATTCGTGTAGGTGTGTGAAGTTGTGTGTGTATATACCGTCCCTTAAATTAATTAAAATTTCGAATCGTTGATCTCAGTCGTTGGCATTGGAACTAACGTTTGTATTAATGTCGGATCTCTATAAACGGGCTGTCCAGCATGAATGTTGGATCCTTATAAACGGGCTCTTCAGGCTGAATGTTGGATCCCTATAGATGGGCTCTCCAGTGTGATTGTTGGATCCCTATAGACGGCCTCTCTAGTGTGTATTAGTCGCGAGTTATGACGAATGCGCAAGCAGAATATAGTGTTCCAAAACAACGACTGACATCAGCGAATCTACTGAGCACTTGCCGTGTTTCGCAACCGTGTTTAGTAGCAAAGTACCGGATCATGAGTACCTGTGGGCGGAAGGTGGGCCAACATAAAAAAAATAATAATAATAAATTTTCCCGCGCAACCTGATAATGATCCAGTGCCACTACATCATACAGAGGCAGATGGCCTGATTCAACCAGAGACAGTAGCAGAGATTCAGCAACCAAGAACGTGATTAAAATGGACATACGATATGAACAGAGATGTTATGCGCCTTAATTTCCTGGCAAAGAACAGTAGGCAAAGTGTGAGGAGGAAACATCGTCTCTTCTTACTCATCGGGCTAGACCACTGTGAAATTTTGAGAAAATCATTTTTTTTTATTGGCTTGAAAAATCCTTTGAACCCTCTAGAATAAGGGACAGAAGGTCTCATACCCGCCTGAAGTCGTGTGCATTGAAATTTTGAGCTGTTTCTCAAACGCTCCAAAAGGCTTTGAAACGATCCAGCGCCGACGTCGACGCGCGATCATTCGAGGCCTCAAAAGAGGAAAGAGTCGAAACATGAGCGATGAGATCGGATCTTGAAGAAAATTTTTATGAAGAGGAAGGTCCCGTTTATGAAACAGAAATGGCAAATTGAGGGTAAAAGCTGAAATAAATCTCTTTACTGAAAAAATCTAGTACTAAAGCTTCAAACGCATTTTTCTAAAAATTATGTTTTTCAAAACGTTGTACAAGATTTCTCGAGATCTAATTAACAAATCGACTTGAAATGTGGTACACTTATTCTAAGGACTAGTGTCTTTCGCCTGACGGATGATCTTGTCAATATTGTGTTTTGTCCAATAATCACTGATAATAATGACACAAAATTTGGGCACAAAATTGCAGTAAAAAATTCAGTAATTTTTTCTCGTCGCCAAAAATGAAAAAAAAATAAATGAAATGCTCCGTCAGGCAATTGCCAATACAATATAGATAATGAACATATGTATTTTTTATTTTTGTTTCGAACGTCTGGTTTTCTCGAAATCATATATACCCGTCACAGTGGTCTAACCCCTTAAGTACCCGCATCTGGCCACAATAATAAAGGAACAGAATCAAGCGGACTAAAAACACTCGATATCTATCAACAAATTGCTTTCAGCAGTTGAAATAGCTATCCTCAAAATGGAAGTAGAACAACAGCCTCCTATTGATGAAATCCTTACGGAATATGTTGATAATGTAGAGGTGATTAGAGCTGAAGGCATGGGTGCTCGGGATGATGAAGAACAAGCCCAGGGCCTACAAATGCAGTCTTTGCCTCAGAAAGAGAGCGAGATCCACCATGGAAAATCAGGTTGGATATGGATGCCAGCAAAGTAAGGAGCGAATTGGGTCGATTAACTAAATATAAGATAGGAAAAAGAACCAGAAAGCTGACACGCCATGTTACTAAAATCATCCACCCTCGGAACATGGAGACATTGGCACCAGCTCTATTGCATGAGATTATAGACTCCCAACAACAGCGACTTGATATCTCGATGGTTAATTATCCATCGAGACACCGATGTTCCTCAATTGGGAGACGTGGCTGATTTTTGGTCGGGTGTTCGAGGAAAAACGAACAGAGGCAACTTAGGAGCTGCGTGGTTCTAACTGGAGAAACAAAGCGCAACCAATAACCCCGTAATGGAGCCTACTAACATCTCACACCTAGACGTTTCAGCAGTTTTGAAAAAGGCAAGTAACTGGAAAGCCCCAGGTCCGGACATAGTGCACAAATTCTGGTACAAGTATCTGAAGAGTGTGCATCCTGCGTTGGCAAGGTGTTCCCAAAAATCATAGAATAATCAGATTTGATGCCAGGCTTTATGCTCAAATGTACCACGTATATGTTGCTTAAAAAAACAGGCGCTCAAAATCCATCTGAGTTTCGACCAATAGCCTGTCTCCCAGCGATTTATAAGTGCCTTGAAGCTGTAATTGCAGATAAGGTTTACTCTCATTGCTACAAGAATAACATCCTAAGAAAAGAACAAAAAGCATCCTGTAAAAACTCGCTGGACAGTAAAGATCTAGTCACCATAGATGCTGCACCCATGACGCAAGCTAGAAAACATCAAAGAAATTTGCACATAGCTTATATTGACTTCAAGCAAGCATTCCCTTCGGGACCGCACGACTATTTGCTTGAAGATTTAAAACTTTACAAGATCTGCTCACGTATCATCGACATCTTACGTTGCGCGATGATGATTTGAAGAACAAGAATCAAGTATTTTAAACACGGGCAACCAAGGTTTACTAGATTAATTCGCATTACGACGGGTATCTTTCAAGGAGACTCCATTATTGCATTATGATTCTGCTTAGCGATAAAGCCATTAAGCAAAGCACTAAATAGTATGCCTTATGGGTTCGGAGAACATGATAACGAGGTTAGTCATCAACTGACCCATTTTTTGTAATTGGATAACTTAAAACTCTACACTAGTTCAAACAAGAAACTACAGCAAGTGATCCATATCACGAAACAGTTTTCCAATGGTATACACATGGAATTTGGACTAGATAAATGCAGAACAGTGCATGTGATCAGGGGAGAAATAGGGAGCGCAGAATTAAAGGACAAGAACGAGGACCACATCGAGGCAATAGTTGAGGGTGAGTTATAAAAATATCTGGGTATTCTTGGTCTAAGGGTATTCAGCATACGATAGTTAAGAAGAGCCTAATGACTGTCTTCATTGCAAGACTCAGATTGGTTCTGAAGAGTTCTCTCAATTCGTCCAATAAAACCAGGACTATTAACACCTATGCCATCCCTATCCTGATGTACTCTTTTGCGCTCATCAAATGGTCGAACACCGACGTTGAAAAGATAAACAGAACCATCTGCGTTGAAATGACTAAGCACCAAATGCACCACAGTAATTCGGCAATTGAAAGGGTGGTTCTTCCACGACATGAGGGGGTTCGAGGCGTTGTAGATGTCAAGAGACTGTATATATCACAAGTTATACAGAAGCAAGGCATTCAATATTTGGCTGAAAAAGGGCGTTCTGTTTCCGGAAACGGAGCGATTCGTGATAGCGATTCAGGACAGGGTCGTCAGCACTAGAAACTGTCGCAAACATGTCTTACATGAAGACGTGGTTGATGGATACTGATTGTGTGGAAATACCAACGAACCCATCAAGCACATTATTGATGGTTGTCGCGAAATGGCTCAGAGAGAGTACTTGTACAGACATAATGATGTAGCGAGCATTATACATCAACAACTTGCCCTGAACCTAGGACTCATGACAGAATGGATGCCAGTTTATAGATACATTCCAGTGCCCGTTTTATAAAATGAAGGCTATATGTGACGTGCCACTAAAAAAGCGGACTGAAGTGAAAAAAATCGAAAATCCGTTTATTGTTTCTATTGATAGTTTCTGAGTTCCTCTATTCAGCACAAAAAATTAAAAAAAAATTACGAGCATTATTTGCTATTAAAAACAGCTCTCCAGGAGGCCGTAAATAGCTCATCTCTCAGTGAGACTCGACTTTTACCGGTCGCCCTGTGAAATTCTATTTTTCCGCGTTAGTCCCCTTTCCTCGTGGCACGTCACATATCTTGAACTGAGATGTTACTAACCAGATGGATAATTATGGTATATCCGAGCCAATCGAACCGACATTGTCATGCGTGAGAAAAAAGGCGGAAAAGTCTATATCATCGACATTGCTTGTCCACTCAATCGGAACTTGCAGGCAACTTATACAATCAAGATCCATAAGCATCTAGAGGCGATTAATGGCACCTACAACACTTTCGGCCGCTACATAAGGACCACAGCGGTAAACTAAAAACTCCAAACTACACCATACACCTAATTTTGTACCTACTACATCATCGCAAGAGGTTTTAAACATCGTATTGAATTCTTAACATCTTTAACTCATCAGGCACTTGACTTGGTCCGTGGCTGATAATGAAATACCGGGTTCACCCGAGAAGAAAGAAAGTATGAAAAAAAAATAATAATAAACGTCATCGCAGGAAATTTCAAACATCGCATTGAATTCTTAACATTTTCAACTCATCAGGCACTTGACTTGGTCCGTGGCTGATAATGGTATACCGGGTTCACCCGAGTGAAAAAAAATCAAAGTATTAAAAAATAATAATAATAATAATAAACATCATCGCAAGAAATTTCAAACATCCGTTAAATTCCTAACATCTTTAGCTCATCAGGAACTCAACTCAGTCCGAGGCTGATGATTAAACACCGGGTTCACCTGAGAAGGAAGCTGAGAAAAAAAATAATAACAATAATCAACAGGAGACCCTATTCAAACAACTCTGTGACCTTGAAACGTCACATTCTGCAAAGTTCTAGACCAACCAGAATATTGGTATGCTGTGGCTTCATTGACTAACGTAGTTTCAATGTTGACAGCTGGCGAATATTCATTTCTGATTTCTAACAGAGACATTTGTACTGTCACACTTGACGGTACAAATGCATATTTCAAAATATACTACAGCCTCATTCAAGTTTAATATAGAATTCAATTTTAATTACAATAATTCAATATGAGTTTTGTTCAATTGATTTGAATACACTAGAATTAGATTGAAATTTATTTACTGGAATTTACTACTAACATTCAACTTGGATTTAGATTAGTAAACTAGAGTTCACGTGGATTTAATAGCATTAGATTGGATTCGATAAAAGTTACTTGAAATTCACTTGAATCTGCCAAGATTCAATTTGAGTCTACTTGAGCTCACTTGAATTCACGCCATTCAGTACAATTTAAAATCAATTCAAAAACTGAAATTTCATTTTTATTAATAATTAATTAAAATGTTAATGGGAAGAATTCTTTCGGAATTATCATACTTTATTTAAAATTTAGTTGAATTCACTTAAGGTTACTAGAATTCAATATGAGTTTACTAACAATTCAACTCGAATTCAGCTTAATTGAATTTGAAGTGAATATAAAACGCTTATATTGACTGAAATTCAAATTTAATTGAATAAATCGTCTCTGACTTTGGATGCATTTTTCTAGATTCCAGTAGATACTACGTCATGCCTAATGAATGTTAATTTTCTCGCTGATTGTGGAGAAGCTACATCATACAAATTTTCGAACGGTTGGCTATATAGATAAATACGTAGACGTAGTATTGAATTTTAATTGCTTAAATTTACTTCGATTTAATTTGAATTTACTATAAGTGGCTTAATCTTTCTCGATATCTTCTTGAGCTTGAATACAATTCACGCAATTAAATTTAAATGTGCTTGAATTTAGGCGACGTTTGTATTTTTTTAACGATTCCTTACTAGAATTAAACTTGAATAGCTAGAATTAAATTTCATTACTAGAAATTAGTTTCAAACAGTCCAAAATTAAATTTGAAACGCTTCACTTCAATTTGAAATGCGTGAATTTAATTTCAATGGCTATAATTGTATTTTGCTTTTCAAAATCTAATTTTAATTTCTAGATTTCATTTCGAATTTCTACATTTTCATTTTAATTGCAAGACATCAATTGGAGTTCAGTTTAATTCACTCGATTTTACTAGCGCTCAATTTGAATTTACTAGAATTTCTAGAACTTTTTGTGAGTTGCCAGAATTCAATTTGAATTTAGTTGAATTCTGGAGATATTGTCAGTTTTGAGAATATTCTCCGGAATATTTTCGAGAATTTTTGGTGATTTAAAATACTACTTTAGACACATCTTAAGTTTCTTTAAAACTGAATATTGTAACGGACATGAAGAGCTCACATCCTTGGCCCTCGGGATAGGCAAATATTATTTCTAGAGTTAGATTCAGGTCAACCTGCGAATGAATTTCGTCGTAGCACCAATCAGTTTTGAAAAAGGTAGGTGCGTACTACTCCGCCAATCTAGAGACCTCCACTTATTGATAAGTTGCACACTTGGCATGCGCATGTGCCACTACTTTAGTGACGACTGAGTCTGGTACTTGAGGTGCAGATACCACAGTCAAAACGTATGTATGGAGATCGGTCTCATTATTAATCCGTATCCGTCCCATTTAATTTTGACGCCCATGATCAGCGGTAATTTGACGCTTCCTTATCCTCAAACCTTCATGCGTCTGCTGAAGACATTTCTCTTCGGCTCGTTGGGAACAGGCTGAAACTCCTCGTCTTGCTGTAACCGACCACTAACTACTTCCTACCGACTCACCATCCACCAGGTGACCAGGTTCCCTTTAATGTTGCGCGTTGCAACTTTTTGATGAAGTTGACACGATTTGACGACAGTTATCGGTCGTGACTCCCGTTTTTACGACGATAACCGTTGTCGATTTATCCTATACCGGCCCCGTACGAAAATCATTATTTTTCACCTCTATACCATTCTGGATCTTTTCGTTATCTCTACACAATAGTAGCCTTTTATTACGAGTAGATCCAGTGATGAAGAGTAACTGAGAAGTAAACACATTCTCATCACGGTCTCGCGCTTTGCACTCGAATACGTGTCTTATCAAAAAATGGTCAGAAAAATATTTCTGTCTAATTTAGGCAAACAATTTTGACATAAAACATTCTACTGTATTTTGTGTCACTTTTCCATAAATTAAAATTTTTAATTTTTAATGTTATTTTCAAGATTATAGAAAAATGGCTGGCAACTTTGTAGAGCTTTTTAATGTGAATAATTTTGTTATTGAACATTTCATTGTCTCTTGTGTCGTTTTCCAAAGAATTTTTTTTTTAACATGAGTATCATTTTTCATGATTTAAACAAAAAGTACGCTTTTTATTGAACAATAATAAATAACGAATTTGTACATCTTTTTTTGGTGAATAATTTTGTCATCATATGTTTCATTGTACCTTGTGTCGTTGTGCCAAAAATTCAATTTTTTTTAAAGTCATTTTTCACGATTAAAGCAAAAACTAAGCGTCCTATCAAAAATTGGTTGGGAACAAATTTACGAATCTTCTCTGAGTGAACAATTCTCATCCATACATTTTTTTCTTATCTTGCATAGTTTGGCCGAAAAATGGAATTTTTGATTTTTCAGTATATTATATGAAATGCTTTATTTCAACCTCTATGAACCAAAAATACGCAGACTGTGCCTACTACATCAGTGGTTATATGTATTTACAATATTAACATCAATCTTATACTAATAATAACAAAAACTTTATAAAATTAAACTAATAACATATTTCTTCCTTAGCTTAATCGCTTTGACGTCTCAACATTCGCTTATTGCCTGAGTGCCTCGCTTTAGCGCCTCGCCTTAACGCCTCGCATTAACACATCGCCTTAACGCCTTACCTCAACACATCACCTTATCTCAATTGCCTTAGTTTCTCGCTTGCACGCATCACTTTTCTTATCTCGTTTTATACCTTTTTGCTTGCTAATCCTCATCGTAACCTTAATTTCAAAAGATTTGACCTTTTTCCTCTTATGCTCTCTTTCCACTTGATCTCTCCTCCTTTTTCTTCCTTTCCATTTCCTTAAGCCATTCCACCATCTCTACTTCCCCTTTTTCATGCAGAATTTTCCCCATTGTCATACATACTTTTTCTATTTTCTCACAATATTCCAGCCAGTGTTTTAATGTACCGCACCTCTCCCACAAAGCATGCATATTTTTTCCTCTTCTCTTCTCCAATATTCATTCCAATTTTCTGTGTGTCCACATCTCACACGTGCAATCAATTCCTGACTGTTTCTTTCTTCTTTTCTCTCTATATATATTGCTATTCCCTTTACTGTTATCCATTTATATTTTTCACTATATTTAGCTTCGCTTATTTTATTTTCTACTCCTTGCTTAAAAACTTCTTTATCTTTTTCTATCAACTCTTGTTGTATCTTCGTTTCCCTTCCATGAATTTCCTTGACCCATTCCTTTGATCATCCGCACCTATTCAAGTACCTTTCTCTTTCTTTTATTCCATTATCTGTCCCCCTTCCATTTTCTCTTTACTTAGGGTATGCTTTCACTATAGTTCTGCCTCCGCTCTCCAGTAGTCTTTCCTCATATTTGCGAGCATTATTTCCTGTTCTTATCTTTATTTTTTCCCCTATCTACCTCTTTTAATACTATATACCATGGCGTCGATCTGTCCAATCTCAGCGCCCATCTAATGTATCTTTAATGCAACCTTTCCACCTCCTCATATTCTTTTCCATTTCATATCTCAACTCCATACATTAGAACACTCATTACTTGTACCTCAAACGTTCTCATTCTTCTCTTGTAGTCTTCTTTACATAATTTCTTCTCTATGACCCATACCTTTTTCATTACTATGTCTGCTCTTTTAACTCTCTCTCTCTCTCTCTCTCTCTCTCTCTCTCTCTCTCTCTGACGTGATCCCCTACATTTTCATTTCTTTTGAAACAAAAATCCTATGTACGTAAGTTCCTTGACTTCCTTAATCCTTTCCCCCTTCACTTCCAATCCATTCTCCTTTTCTTCCTACTTTACTCTCGCCCAAAAACCAACTCCTTTGACTAAGCTACACTTAAAACTGATTAATTTTTTTCTAAATACTTCTCTAATCTTTTCATTATACTTCTCAAAGCTTTTTGTCCGTTAGCTACTACTACTACGTCGTCCGCGTATGCCAAGTTCCAGAATCCGGCCCCTTCTGCCACCAATCCTCCGTCTAACGCTTTCTTCAAAAATTCTTTCATGTCTGCTATAAACACCGCAAAAAGTAGCGGGCTCAGCGGGCATTCTTGTCTTAATCTTATCTCTATCCAGAATTCCTCCAAAGTTTCAGTCCCCACTTTTACCTTATCTCTCGTTTCTTTCTAAATTTCCCTCACTCTCTCTATCAATCCTATCTTTATTCCTCTCTTCTCCATTATTTCCCACAACTTTATCCTATCTACTAATGCGAACGCAGCTTTTAAATCAACAAAAAAGGCACATACTTTTCCTTCTTTTTTCCCCATTTCCATCTCTATCACGCGCTGAAGAATATATAAATATCATCTATTGTACTCCTACCCTCTCGGAAACCTGTCTGACTCTCTGGGAGTATCCCTGTTGCCTCTACTTCTTTTTTAGCCCCTTTGTTAACACCTTTGTGTGTACTTTGTACACTGTGTTCAATAGCGTTATTCCCCTGTAGTTTTCTACTTTCCCTCTTTCTCCTTTCTAAAGAATTGGTCTCATACTTCCCTCCCTCCATTCCTCAAGAAAATCCTCACCTTTCCATACTCTTTTCACTACTTCCTTTTACTTCCTTCTGGTTTCCCCGCTTCTGTAAATCCACGCTTCGTTACCTAACTCCTCACTGCTTCCTGCTTTTGCCCTTCTTCAATCTTTTAATCCGTGCTTCTTTCACCTCATCCTCCAACTTCTTCTCGTCCTCTTCTAATTTACTTCTCTGTCAATTATCCGTTTTCTTTTTACTCGACCCTTGAAACATTTCTTTATAATATTTTTCCCATTCACTCATGCTAATCATATCCCATATTTTCCCTTTTTTTTCCTCATTTCATTAAGAAACCTCCATGCCTCCCCTTCTTTTTTAATTCTACTTTTTTTCTCCTCTGATTCCTTTCTCTTATTTGCCTCTTTCTGTTTACATAACTCTCTATATTCCTTTCTGGCTGTGACATAATTTTTCTTTTCCTTTTTTCCTTTTTTTTTTAAATATTTGTACTCTGTTTTTGACCTGTCTTTTCCTTTTCTTACCTTCATTGTCCCACCAAACTTCTGTCTAATTTTTATCTTTTCCCGTTCTGTTTTATAAAATTTCTTTGTGACTCTAGTGTTCTTGTCCTTTTCTCTTAACTCCTCCTATACCTCGCTCAACACTATCATCTTATATTTTAACTTTTTAATTTTTTCTATGTAATCTTCCTTTGTATCCTCTGTCCACACTTCTTTCTCAGTTAATTTTTCTTCATTCTTTCTAAATTCTTTCCTTGTTCTGCTTTTCAAATACATTCCTTTTGGGTGGTGACCTGATTCTACCTCAGCTTCTATTTTCATTTTTCTTACACTCTCCCAACCCACTATATTAGTGATTACGTAGTCTATGACTGTTGACGCATTGATTCTTACGTATGTGAACTCCCCTTCTGCATCTCCTTTCTTATTTGCATTAAGTATATGCCACCTCCTATACCCTTATTAAACTTTTCTGTGTCCTTTTTCAACGCTCTCATTCCATTTCCATTACATAATGTCATTATTCTGTACCATTTCCCTTTTATTTTAACCTTTCTTTCCTGAGCGCCACTCATAACTCCTTTTAACGCTTCCCTTTCTTTTAGATTTCTCCTGACTCCCGTCAAAATTCCTTCACTTGCTTCATTATTTTCCTCTTCTCTAGTAGCCCCTTGTAACTCCCATCTAAAGATACTCGGCCATTTAGTTTCTATACTTCTCCAGTACTTTGTATCGATCCAAGTTTCCGTAAACCCAACCACATCGAGTTTTTTTTACAGAATTTCAAAAATCGCTATCCATATTCTTAATTCCTGTGACACTCCAAAAAATCAACTCGACCTTCTCCTCTATTACTTATATCTTTTTTTTTTGTTACTTTCACTTCTCTTATCCTTCCCCCCGTATTCCTCACCTCGTATTTCTCGCTAAAAAATCTCGTTCTTTCTTCTCTAACCTTTCTCTGTGCTCATTCCAAACCTACCATTTTCCCTAAATATAGATTTTTTGGTATTCTACCCTCACTATCTTACCTTCTCTCTTCCCTTCCTTTGATTTTTCCCTAATTTTTCGTTGAATCTCCCTTTCTTTGAATGTCTGATCATGGTCAATATACACTTTTTTCGTACCTGATCTATATTTGTTTTAAATCAAATCCTGCTTTGTTTCCCATGTTTCCATTTCCACTACTACCACTTCTTTTTCTGTTGTATCTTGTCTTCTTGCTTTGCTTACCTTTCCCCTTACCCCAAAATCAATCTTGAGTACCTCCAATACCCCTGCCATCTTATTTTCTTTCGAAATCTTTAAACCTACAATTGTTTGTCTATTATATTCCCCCTAGATTTCCTTCCTGGACAGCTCTCTTTCTCATTTTTCATCCCTCTCTTTTATCTCTTCTCTGCATACTTTTGAAATTTTGCTCGTGCCCTTTTGCCCTTCTTTTATCTCTTTTATTCCCCACTCAGGGTTCTAGTTTCCTTCATTAAAATTTCCAAAGCCGTCCCACCCATTTCCTTTCCTCCCTCATCTTAATTATTCTGCCCCCGTCTGTATTTTCTGTTTCATTTCTCGTTCCTATCATTTCTACCGGTTGTACGCCCCCCCCCTCCTTGGCTCTTTCTTTCGTTATTTACTGGCGATCTCATCATCGTTATGGTGTTTTTCCTAACCGACTTTGCATTCTACAAATTTATCTAGACTTCCGTTCAAATCCCTCTTTCTCTTGTTGAGTTGCGATATCGTCTCTAAATCGCCTGCACTATGTGTCCTAAACCTTGAATCCTTGACGTTTCCTCAACCTAGTTTCTTTCCCGGCGGTCTACGTCTCCCCCTCTTTGTTATTACCTCTGGTGTTCCGTTTCCCTGCTTTGGCGCGGAAAACTTTACATCTGTATCTGACTCACTTTCAAAAGACTCTTCTTTATTCAAAATCCTGCTTCCCTCTGTCGCTGAGTTAGTTTCCTGCTCCGCCATTCATTCGCGCCTACAGCCCAACAGATGGTGACTCAGTGCTGTATGATTTAAGCCTTCTCTTATTAAAATCGATCACATCATCAATACCATTTTAAAAAACCAGAAACGTTGTCAAAAAGGCTGGTTAACAAACTCGTCGTTTTTTTCGATCCCTAAAAATGTGCGCCAAAGCGCAATCCAATCCGCTTAGTCTTTCAAGAGTTATCGAGTATACAGATGACGACAACGACAACGACGACAGACAGACACCATCGTAAAACCTATTTTCTCAGATTCAGGGGATCTCGAAACGTGGAGATTTGATGAGATCCGCGAAGGCCAATTTTCACATAAAACCAATACCTTCTCATTGAGATCAGAATGTAAACACCACAACAGACAAATGGATAAATATATTTTTCCTCGAATACTCGCGAATACCCTAGAGATCATTAATATTCATGTCAAATTTCAACCTTCTAGCACAAATATTGTAGGAGCTAGGAGTGGTAAACCACGGACGGACAGACTCACATCCGACCGTCATTATAAAGTTAAAGGTATCGGGCGAACCCTACGAAACCCTAAAAACAGAAGGATTGTACATTTTTCTGGTACTTGAAACTTGAAATAAGCAGAGGGGTGGCCGAACACTTTTTCGTTAAGTAATCATATTTTTGGAAAGTTTTTCTTGTATGTTGGCATTTGAAGAAACGCTCAAGGCATAGTGGATCTTCCCAAAAAGCTACTACTCAGATTTTTGAAATAGTTTTTTTCATTTTCAATAACAAATTCTAATGAATAACAATTTTTTACCGAATACTAGTTCATATCTTTATAAATTGTATATACATTTTCAATTTATGATCGTTTTTCGTTACGAAATACCATTCCAATAACGAATCACAATTTTTGTACAAAATAATTTGTTTTTGCTACAAGGTGATAACCTGTAGTATTTATATCGGTAAATTTTTTATAAGAAATGAATAAAATGTTGGACGCAAAAAGACGTGTTTTCAAACTATCATGCTCTACACATTACACTCTCCTACAAAATTTACCTTTTTTTTTTGTCTCCTAAAAGTTTTTGGTCCTTTCTGATAGATGTTTGCTCGCTAAATCAGAATCCGGCAACAAAAATGCTCCATCACGTCCTTTTTTTAGAAAAACGGGGTTAAAGCGCCGAAAAAACGCTTTTTTGGTCATATTCGAGTATCTGCAAAAAATGAACGAGAGGCGATAGAACCCTACATTTGGGTCTCAATTAGACCTCAAACCTTCGAATACAACGTCAGGTAATAATTGCGACCATTTAACCCCGTTTTTCTCAAAAACTTGATGTGATGGAGCATTTTTGTCGCCGGATTTGGAATCAGCGTCCAAAAATCTATTACAAATGACTAGAAACAATCAGGAGACAAAATCGTGTATGACAATATTATTCCAAAATAAAAAAATTCTATCATAATTTGGTGAAGTTTTGCAATATTGTTAATTGAAATTTTATAAAAAATATTCTTCTGCAACTAATCTTTTGCACCCATAGAATATTGAGATGAAATAATAGAAATTCTCTTTCCAAGTTGGTTCGGGTCGGGTTTGAATATTTTTGGGTTTACTAGCAAATCCGCAATCAACCCGAAAACCCGCACTCAGCCCGCAAATTTTCTTCTTACCCGCAGAACCAGTATTTAACTGATAACCCGTATCCAACCTGCCTAACCTTAATTCAACCCGCGAACCCGCATTTAACTTAGAAACATGAAACGCGTCTGTCGGATCTCGCGCTTTGCGCTCGGTCTTTGTGCTTTCCCCACATTTGTGTCTAGACCTTTTTGAATTAGGGGTCATACCATTGTCAACTGTAATTTGGCAATTGTAAATTCCCTTTTGTTAACCTGTAGCCGTCCGCGTGGGTCCACAGGGACTCACTGGCATCCTTCAAATTACGCTCCTGTAAGGGGCAGTAAAGTTTGGAAAGGGAGAAGGCCCTGAAAGTCATAAGAAAAATACGGTGCATTTAATAGGTGTACGTCCTTTATCAATTCGCTTTTTTTCCGAGTAGTGCAATTCGGAAGAGTGTTCTGAGCATGGCTCTGATTGTGAGTACATGTGGATACAGGACAGACGGCAAAATAAATATACTTTTTTAAGGGAAAGCGAGATTGGGAGGCACTGGAGTCCAGGTGCTGTTGAGAAAGCAGATGGCAAAAGTTGGAGAGGCGATATGGAGGTGGAACGAGGAGACTGGAAGCATATGGTGTTGGTAGAAGTAGAGGAAAGGGACGGAGATGAAAGGAAGATAGAAGAGCGCGAAGAAAAAGTCAGAGGTGGCCGAGAAGAATAAAGTGTGTGTTACAAAAGGCAAAGTAATGTGGGAAAAGTGGGCAGAAGGGATGGGAACTGAATGAGAAATGAGTGAGCCAGTGAAGAAAAATGAAGAAGAAACTGAAACTAGAGACAGTAAGAAGAATATTGGAAGAGAAGTATGAAATGTAAAGATGTAAGACAGAGAAAGAGAGGGACAAGGAAAGTCTGGGCAGTGTAGAGATGAATGGAGATTAAGACAGGAAGGATAGTTGGAAGCATAGTTTTTGTTAGTGTTTCAGTGGATACGTGTTACGCCTTAATGTTTGCTCCTTAATTCTTGCGGATTGACGTTTTACGCAGTACTATACAAAGGGGAGCGGGGTAGCAGGGGAGCAGGGGAGCTTGTAGATGCGAATCTCTAGTTCACAAATCACCTACTTTTTTAAATTCTATGCAATATTAGGAGTCGAAGCGTTGAAAATGCAAGAACAGTCACTCTTGAAAACATTTCGTGTTTTTTTTTAAATACTACTTTTCAGTGTTCTTTTCATAATTAAAATATAAAAATTTCACTTATGAGTTCGTGTTCCTCAAATTCTGAGAATTTTATTTCGCTATATTAAATTTCAAAAAAAAGGACCCAATAGTGCTTTTTCACCTTATAATCTCGTGGACCCATGCGGACAAGAGAAGAAGGCCAGAAAATGTTGGACGGCTACGGGTTAAACACCGTCAGGTTTGACAAATTCATTCGCATCACGTATCTCGCGCTTCGCACTCGATTAAATTCTGTCCAAGGAACAAGAATTTCTATACTATGTTAAAACCAATCATATTAAATATATATTATATTAATTTTTCTACTACCGTCTAGGATTCCTTATTTAGATGCTGCGAAATAAAGTATAAATTTTATTCTTTATTTGACGTTCATTCCTTTTCTTGCATTAATATTCATTCGCAGTAACTTACGGCTGAAAGCCCTAAGTATTGGTGTCAGAAGGCTCGCTAACAGGCAGACAGACAAATCAACAGACCCGCAGACAAATCGACATACATTTTTCTAAAAACCATTTTTTCTCAATTTTTCACAATGTTGTTTTGAGTTGATTTTTATGTATTTAAAATCACATTTATTTACTTTCCTTACAGAATTAAATGAAAACTTCGCAAATAATGAATATCTAATTCTTTTGTTCAACGAGAATCTCCCTTTTTCGTATTTTTATCATCTCTTGTTTGCAGAATCGTACCTATAATTTAAATTATTTATTCTGTAATAGCCTCTATTTCTTATATTATTAAACAAAAATAGGAATGTGGCGTTCAAGAATGTGGAATACACAAGAGATGATAGAAATACGAAAAAGGCAGTTTTTTTGTTAATAAAATTATTAACTTTTTATAATTTGCGAAGTTATAATTAACTATAATAAGTAAGTTCATTATGAGGCTTCCGCCTATCATTCAATAACATTACCGGTGGGCTACGAGAGCTGTTAAAGCATTATTTTTTAAAACCCATATGAAGTGCTTGCACATTTTCAAAGTCATTTTCCTCGAAACTGGCTAAAAGGTGCATCTTACCGCTGGGGCGAATAAGTCTCCTAGTACTAACCTTTTGTTTAAAAAAATACGAGTCGAAATAATACGAAACGACGAAAGAAAAGAGGTTTTGCGAAATAATATTTGATTATGCTTTCAAGAATCAAAATTTTATAAATTATCGTATCGCTTAACAGAGATAGAATGTTTGTTCACGAACAAAATTTAATGAAAAAAACAAAGAGTTTTCATTTAATAAATTGTATTTTCAGCGCCAAATTTTTTCATACCGCTGGCTTCTTATGAAATTCTCAAAAATTATACGATTTAACTAAATGACCACTTATTTTCTAAAACAACTGAAAAGATTTCTTTCAACATCACTTTTTCAATTTTAATGAATGAATTTTCAATGGATGAAGTGAGTGAAAAATAATGTATTACCGAAAATTTGTATAAACAAATAAATATATTAATTATCAACTCCTTTACTAACCTATCTTTTTTTAAATTTAATATGTTGAAGTTTTAGAGTATTTTTTGGACCGCCAAAATGAGCCATTTCAGTAAAATCACATTATTTAAAAAAATGGTAAGATACATGAAAAGATTCAAAGAAAAAATGAAATTCATTAAACAAACCATTTCTCCATGTTTTACATTTTTTCAAAAACAATAGGAACTGTCTACCGTTACGGAATTTTCCATAACTCTAGCCCTAGCACTATACTTGAACGGGCTAGTCTTACGGAAAATTCTGTAACACTAGTCAGTGCCAAAATAATAATAGTTTATATTGTAATTACATTTTTTCCAAGACCTGTTCTTTCGTCCTTATGATTTGCAACTTATTTCGCAAAAGCATGAATCGGTAACGAAAGAATTTGAAAAAAAAAATCCTAAAGATATATTGAAATAAAATTGATCTAACATTGTCCTCGGTAAATAACGCATTTGGATGAAATTCCGAATATTCCTTACCTCCGATTTTTTCAAACTCCGTATGCTCATGTATTTTGACGCGTGGATTACGAAAATCATAGTGAAAATTAGCGGAAAATTTACTTTCATGGTAAAAACCATAAAAACCCTATAAAAATCATGGTTTTTCATGTTTATCTCGAGAACCATTAAATATTCGAAAAAATAATATTCACAAAAGTTGTAGATCTAGTCGAAATACACATTTTATGTTAAAATCAATTTTTTCGTGCGAGTGAAAGTTTTCGAGATATTTGATGATGAAGATGAAAATTTCATACCTAGTCCCTGCCGAAAACGTAAGTATTCCTGTGACCAATCACTGCAGT
>JAUMHM010014811.1:0-17255 GCA_032362435.1 Melikaiella ostensackeni
GGAGGCTGATGTCATTTCTATGGCATTTGCTTCCAGTAGGACCCTGCGGTGGTTATATAACCTAATTTTTTAACTATGTATATACATATGTATATAGGTATATTACAGTTAATAATAATTCTTGGGAGAAATCAAACGATTGAAATGACTTCTACCTATAGATTCTATTGAGAAAAATAAACAATATTCGAAACGGCCTTTTCATTCTCGAAACGAAAACCAATTAATAATTCATCTAACCGAATATTTATGTAATTCTCTTGAAGCTATCAGGGAGACGTCCCGGGTTCGCTTTCTAACAATTGATTCTCAAAATTCTATTCTGGTTGCCAATCAATAACCCTACTCCCTTTTTCTTTCTGTTCATTTATTTATCAAAGATTAACTCATAATTTATAATGAAGAAACGTCTTCTGCATTTACGTTCAGAAAACGTTTCCGCTGGTTGAGACACGTGGTTGTTTACGCACGTGGCCGGTGAGTCATCTCGATGGGAAGGAAGCAAGAGCGAGAGTTACTTGGAAGTGACAAATAGTCACGTACACTGTAAAAAAAGTGGTTGAAAATTTCAAGTGGGTTTGTAAACGTTTTACTATGATTGATGTGTTATTTCTACAAGTTTATTGTGAACTTGCAGCGATTAAGGGTGGAATTTTAGAATTTTTATGTAAATTTTATTGAAGAAGTGTAATATTACCAAATTGAACAGGGGACATAAAGTTACCAATGCTCAATGTATGAAATTTCAGCTATATTGTTTTTCTTAAACAATGTTTATTTATAACGCTATTATGCATGGATTTGGTTACACGCGGTTGAACATATCTCAACTGCTGATTCGTCTGAGCTTATTGTTTTTAATTTTTCTCTATACAATGTTGCGAATTATTTAGGTGAAGAATTAGACCGGCTTACAATGGTTCTCGTAATAGAAAAATACCGCTTTGGTAATAAAACTGTTAAAATCTCTCTCAAAAGCTTCTTGATTCTAAGGTAATGCTTTTCACTCGGTTTATAAAAAATGTGATTCCTATGTATTATTTCCAATACATTGTCTAACTGGAGCTCCTTTTTTCTTTTTTTTCTTCACACTGAATAGGTATCTTGTGTACCTGTGTCTAGTTTTTTCGGTTTTCAAAAGGAAATTAGCCCGTTCAATATCCTCCTTTTGAGTTCTGCAATATTAGCTATCTAGCCACCAATACTTTTCAGCATTCCTTCTGTGACCATCTTTTTGTCTCGTTTTGGCAGAGACATAGTGAATCGCAATGCCACGTTTGTATTTTTAGTCTATATCCGGTTCGTAATCGTTTTTTTTTTGCTAAAAGAATGCCTCTTGACATAGTATATCGTCGTTATACCTATTGTTCACATCTTGTATTAGTCTTAAACTATCCAAGCACGGAAACGTTTCATGCTATATTCTGCCTATTTTTCTTGTAGTTTTAAAGTAAACGTTATTAGAATAATATTGGCTGAATATTGAGCTATTACTGCAAATTTTTGATGCTGATACAATGTGGTTTTCTATCAACTTGATCATGAAATTATCTATTCTAGAAATATTCGCTTCATCGTATAGTTCTTCATTCGAGTACGATTTCTTGTATTGAGATTGCGGTGTTTTATACGTTTTTTTTGCATGCTCTTAAACAGTTTGTTTCGAAAGATCTTAACCTTTCTATTGTACTGGCACTAACATTACATAAACCATGTAGGACAACCATATGTTAGAATTGGTCTGATAAGTAGTAAATAACAGATTATTTCCACTTTTGTGTAAAGATGTTTCGAATGAAACGGTCTGTGCGAACTCAAGTACGCTTCTTTCCCTTTTCTAATCTGAATCTTTTCATGTTCGTTGAATCTTAATTTTTCATCCAAGTTTATTTCTAGATATTTGACTATTCTGGTGTGAAAAATAGCCTCTGCATTTTTGGCTAGCGAGATTTGAAAATCCCTTCATTTTTTACAAAAAATTTTGTGCACTTGGTTAGTGTTAGGTCTGAATAATATGGTTTCGCATTTCTTCATATAAACTTTGAACTTTCATGTGTGATAATAGTCTAGAATTTTTATAAATATTTTCTGTAATACTTCTTTTACTCTGTCTGAATCTCTGTGCATGAGGCAAAAAATAAAGTCATCTGCAAAGGCTATTTCTCTCACCAGTGTCGTATCATTAATTTCGAAATGGGACGGTATGTCCGTCATCAGGATGTTAAAAAGCATTGAGTAGTTTACTGCCCCTTGTTGGAGCCCGTCTGCTAATATAAATGTGATTTTTGATTGTTGCTCATGGTCGCATAATACGAATTTTTTGTCCCTGATACTGATCCAGACAAGTTTTATCACGTATTTTGCGAACCCTCTTTTAACAATCTTGAATGTGACCCCCTCCCTGCAGACTTTGTCGAAAGCCTTTTCGATGTCTATAAAACATACTTCTACTATATCTGATGTACGTTTCCCCACCACGTGTATCGTAGAGTGTTGATGCATGAACCCGAATTGTCAATCTGGGATCGCCCCACTACTCTCACAAAATTTTGTCAACTGTTAATTAACTAAAACTTCGAAAACCTTACTTATGTTGGGCAGTAGGCAAATCGGCCTATAACTTGAAGGTACTGTTTTATCCTTATCCTTTTTTTTTAATTGGTACTACTTTGCCTATTTTCCATGACCCTGGTTAATAGAGATCATTTACTATATTGTTGAACAGAATAGAGTAGTCCCAGTTAACCCTCGGTGGTAAATGCTTTAGTTTTCAGCCATATTGTAACCGATATTATAAAGTATTCTTATCAGCTTTGTTGAAATTTACGAAGTGTAGTGTAATCCAGTTAACAAAAAAAGTGTAAAAAATCAGAACAAGGGAAACTCACACAGAATTTTATAATTCCATTGTTAAACGTTTGATGTTGAAGTGAAGAGTGGAGAGAAATCAGGAGAAATGGCGTCGGTCGCTGGCAAAACTCGCAAAAACGTGCTGCACGTGCTGAAATGTAACGAATTTCAGCGAATGTGCGAATGGCAAAGAAGGTATAAGTAAAAAAACACCGATAAGTACAATATGTTTGTTGAAATAGAGAAAAAAATGTCGTGTAAAGTGTCAAAGTATATTTTAAGAATGTTGAGGTTATGCGTCTCTTTGCCGATTTCCCGCTTAACAATTTCCTACAGGGTATGTGGTCATAGCCGAGGTTGACGTAGCGCATGCGCAGTGAAATACACCTCTGCCATTTCACATTGACAGTTGAATTTTTCAACAGACACGTGAAATTATGCTGCCCCAAAAGTGTCGCCACGCGAATTTTTCTCTTTGCATGTGATTTTATAGTGTCACATTACTCTCATACCATTTTAGTAAAATTACCACATTGAGCATTAGTAACTTTACATCCAGTGCTCATTGCGGTAGTTTTCAACCACTTTTTTCCCACAGTGTAGACTATTTCTCAACTTGATTGATGGCTCTCGTTCGATCATTTTTTCGCTTCCTCAGGGGTTCTTCACCAGGCTGTTGGTCTACAACATTTTGTAAAGTGAAAAAATGTGGTAAAATTTTTGCTTAAACAAAAAACAGTTCAATTAAGAGCGATGGAAAAGACCTGCATGCTTCAAACGAGAAGAAGCAATCCAATTAATTTCGAAGTTGAAAATAGGCATTGGAAATCTTTTTCTATCGTTTCTACAAAAATACAATAATGTTTTAAAAATTCAACTCTGAGATTCCTTTTTTGGGAAACTAGAGATTTAATGAATACGGGATTCAGTCTTTATATAATGTGGAGTATGGAGTGTAGTATGTGTAGTACATAATAAAAGTAAATTCCGTTCACTGAATGCAGGACTTCATGCGTCATTGTTTATTGCCAGTCCGACTGAAATTTAATTGAAATTCCTGAAACTTGATCGACAGTGAATTCTCTTTACTTGTCACGTTCTTCACTAATTTGATGTCAATACTCAATACCAGTAAATTAGCCTATATCGTGTCTTCTGATCTACGTGTATTCAAAATTTTCTAAAACAATTTTTCCGCATTGCACTATTATGATATTGAAATTCATCTATTGAAACAATTGTTTGTTGTGGGAAAATTTCTTCAAAAAAATGTGTAATGACATAATAATTTATAAGAATTTTCTGAAAAAGAAAAGCAATTTCACAATCGCATTGTGAATCTTACATTATTGGGAATAATATGCACGTTTATTATACCACTGATATAATCAGTAATTTATTAAACGAACGAGTTACGCTCACCCCAAAAGGGATTTGGCTTAATGGTATAATAATAAAAAAAAATAACGATGCAGCTATATAACGAGCCCTGTAATACAATATTCTCAATAATACCTGTTGTGAAATTAACAATATCTAACATCAAGATTATAAAACCGAAAAACAATTCAAATAAGAAGAGAGAAATAAGAAACGTCTTTGATTAGATAGGGTGAGATCGAAGAATCCATTTATGAAGGTATTTTTCATTTCCTCGACAAAATAATTTTTATCATAGTCAATGGTTTCCAACAAAATAAAGTTTGTTCAAAGATATTACAAAAATATTTTTTTGTATCAAAAAAACGAAATCATATAACACATGAAAAACATTTTATATTTTATTTCACTAGTTGGCTCTAAAAGCAAATTGATTTTCAAACCAATTTCTTTGTAATGCCATCAGAACAAAATTTTTCTAAGTTTGTCCTTTTCATTTGAGAAAATGTTGATTTTTACGGCCTATCCTACAATCTGACCAAGATCAGGTTGCAACGTCCATTAACTAAGTAAGGATGATTCTTAAGATTTTAGACACCCGCCCCTCTATTGTGAGGATTCGTAAGATTCTCAAGACCCCCCTTTCTGATTAAGATTTCATATTTCTACTCAATACATGAGAAAAATATCAATTATTTTCACAGTAAAATAAATTTTAGGAGATTTCAAGGGATTTCAAGAGATTTGAAAGATTTTTAGTCATTTGAAAGGATTTTGAGAGATTTTAGGGGATTTTAAGGTATTTTAAAGGACTACTATGTATTTTAAAGAATTACAAAATCTTTGCTGAACCTAATGAGTTTTCCAAAGCTTTTGAGGAATCTTATGAGATTTCAAAGGATTTGAAGGAATTCCAAGAAATTTTGCGGAATTCGTATGGCTTCCAAGAGATTTTAATGGATTTCAAGAATTTTAAGGGATTCCAAGAGATACAGAAAGATTTTGACGTATTTGAAATATTTAATGAATTTTGAAGGAATTTCAAAGATCTCAAGGGATCTCGTAATATTTCAAAATATTTCTCGGAATCTCAAGGATTCTAACCGTTTTCCAAGGCATTTTAATGGATTTTAAGAGATTCGAAAAGATTTGCACGGATTTGAAAGATTTCAACGAATTTTAAGGGGATTTCAATGATTTCAAGGGATTTCATAATATTTCGAAATATCTCACGGAATTTAAAGGATTTTAACTGTTTTTTTTAGAGATTTTCGAGAATTTAGACGGATTTAAAAATATTTTCATAAATTTTAAGGAACATTGAATAATTTTCGCAGATTAAAAAGGATTTTAAGTGATTCTAAGGAATTTTAAGAGATTCCGAATTATTTTAAGAGAACTCACGAGATTTTGAAGGATTTCAAAGGATTTGAAGAGATTTCGAAGTATTCTCACGAATTTTGTAGGATTTAGAGGATTTTAATTGGACTTTGAAGATATGAAGGCATTTTATTAGATTCCGAAAGATTTCACGGGACTCAGAAAGTTTTTCAAAGATTCGAATAATTTTACGGAATTTTAACGGCTTTAATGAATATTTAAAGCGGTTGCGATGATTTTACGGGATTTCAAAGAATTTTAAGGGAGTTCAAAAGATGCCAATGTTTCCTCACGTATTTTAGAGGATTTTGTGAAATTTTAAAAGAATTAACGGATTTTTTGAGGATTTCCGAAGTTATGAAGGATTCTAAGAGATTTCGCAGAATTTGTGTGGCTTTTAAAGGATTTTAATGGATTTTAAGACAATTTGAAGGAATTTCAAGAGATTCCGAAAGATTTTCATGCATTAGAAAGATTTAATAAATTTTCAAGGAATTTCATGGATTTCAAGGGATTTTATAATATTTCGAAATTTTTCACGGAACTTTAAGGATTTTAATCTTTTTTTTAGAGATTTTAAGGAGTTTCCACGAATTTCAAGGGATCTTTATGGCATTTAAGGAATTCAGAACAATTTCTTCGGATTACAAAGGATTCTGCGTGATCTAAGGAATTTTAAGAGATTTCGAAATATTTCAAGAGAAGTCACGGGATTTCAAAGGATTTTAAAGGATTTAAAGAGATTTGAAGCGGTTTCGATGATTTCACGGGATTTTCAAAGGATTAAAAAAGATTTCAAAAGATTCAAAAGTATCTTCACGTATTTTAGGGGATTTCATAAGATTTCAAAAGAATAAACGGAATTTTAAAGGAATTCCGAATATGATAAAAGATTATAAGGGATTTCGTGGAATTTGTATGGCTTTTAAAAGATTTTGATGGATCCTAAGACAATTCAAGGGATTTTAAGAGATTCGGAAAGATTTGCACGTATCAGAAATTTAATGAATCTTCAAGGAATTTCTAAGATACCGAGGAATCTTATGATAATTTGAAATGTTTCACGAAACCTTGAGAATTTTAACCATTTTTTAGAGATTTTAGGGGTTTTCCATGGATTTTGAGGGATTTTTATTGATTTTGAGGAACTTAGAACAATTTCCGCGGATTACAAAGGTTTTAAACTGATTCTAAAGAATTTTAAAAGATTTAAGAATATTTTGAAAGAAATCACGGGATTTTAAAGGATTTCGAAGGATTTCTAGAAATTTAAAATTATTTTCATGAATTTTGAAGCATGTCAGAGGATTTTAGTTGGATTTTGAAGATTTGAAGGAATTCTATTATATTTCAAAAGATTTGACAGGATTTAAAAAGTTTTTGAAAGATTTCGAAGGATTTTACGGGATTCAAACTGATTTTGAGAGATCTGAGGCGGTTTTAATATTTTCACGGAATTTCAGAGGATTTTAAGAGACTTCCGAAGATGCAACGGTATCTCCATGTATTTTAGAGGATTTCGTGAGATTTTGAAAGAATTAATGGATGTTTGAACGATTTCCGAATATTATAAAGGATTTTAAGGGACTTCACGGAATTTGTATGGATTTTAAAAGATTTTAATGGATTTTAATACACTTTAAGGAATTTCAAGATATTCAGAAAGATTCCCACGGATCTGAAAGAATTTGATGTACTTTAAAGGGATTTCAAAGATTTCAAGGAATCTCGTAATATTTCGAAATATAAAGGATTATAAGGATTATAAGAAAGTTTTATGGGATGTTGAAGATTTCCAGTGATTTCAAGGATTTCAAAAGATTTCACGGAATCTCAAAAAATTCTAAAAGTTTTTAAAAGATCCCAAGAGAATTCCAGGGAGCTCAGTAGTTTCAAAGGGATTTCAAGAGATTATGTACGATATTCACGAAATTCAAAGGATATCAAGGAATTTTCGCATGATTGAAAGAATTTGAAGTGATTTACGAAAATTTCAAAATAATTTACGTGATTTCGAAGGATTACAAAGATTTCCAAGAATTCCACGAGATTCCTTGACAAGGGTACATCTGATTTCAAGAATGGTCAACTCCTGGACTCTATATTTATTGAATGTGTATGTAATACAAAATATTACATAATAAAAAAGAAATAAATGAAATACACTCATCTCACTTTACTTGTCCGACCCATCTGTGGCCGGCGCCGCATCGGAAGTTATTTATACCGCGTCTCTCTGAGCATATACTTTTGTACATGTGCCAGCCGGTTGAAACTGGATTTTAATAGCATCCGCATCCTGGTTGACCAGGCTCGAGGCTGGCCAGGTTACGCGAGATGAGTGTGATGATATACTGTGTATAATAATTTCAAAAGTAATTTTAACAGCCAAAACTGGTTACAATCAGCATTTTCAAAAAAAAAAAAAAAAAAATTAGAATGAGTAAACTTACGTGAAAAATGTTTTGGACCCCCCTGCCCTGTTCCAAGTAAGGGTTGGCAAGATTTTCCAGACCTTCTCCTTCCCCCCAAAAAGCCTTACTTAATAAATGGATCCTCCCTTTACTGAATACGGCAGTTCAAAATACTGTATTGAGCTCAACTAACACAATCACGTCATTCAACAAAAATATTCTCCTTTATTTCTCAGTTGCATCAAAAAAATTAATTCACACTGGGAAAATAACAGATAACCGATGACTCTTTCGAAAATGGACGTAATTAAATGAGTGAGATTCAAAGATTAAAACGCAAACCGAAAGAAGCCGCGAATACAATTTGAAGAATGAATAATAAGGTAAATTAAAATCACTCAGAAAGTCAGTGAGGCATAGTTTAATTGAGTATGCGATTTAAAAATTAATTTAATGAATTGTTAAGGAAATTGTTGTTTATCTTGAATTTTCCTGCAAATAGGTGCAGCACTCGGTTTATAAAAATTATAATAATTTGTGATAAGTTACACTAGAACCTTATCAGGCATTAGTTTCACATACAGTATAAAGTTATAATACATATACTTGTGGAAAAAAAATATATATAGAGAGGGGTTTACGTTTACGTCAAGCGGAATATCGTGCACGTTGTTTCCGGTTGGTTGAATGGTAGGAGACGACGGAAGAAAGCTGTAGTGCTCCTGTGCAAAGCCAAGAATTACGAGGGACAATAATTTTTCCTGTTGTCTGACATTATCGATCGACGGAGCGAAATAATAAACAATCGCGAAACTAAAATAAAATAAAAGTAAAAGTTCAAATTAAGGAAAGGCAGCAGATTTATGAGTTCAGGAAATTGAGCTTAGTAAAGAGAAATATTTGAATCTGTTCTAAAGTTTCTTGTAATTCTATCTTGACCTAAAAGCCAATCTTCATAAATTTCGGTTTTTATTGCTCATGAATTCTCTCTGCTCAAGAAACTTTTTTATCCTCGTGAAATATAGATTTAGAATACAACCTTCAACATTATTTTTAAGGCTCAGGTGTTGAAACTAATTGGAATTCATCCTTATTTTAATAGTGAGGTATGAAAGTTTAATTCCGCGCCCAATTAGTCCTTATTTAATGGAATATAATGTTTTTAGATAGTTATCTGTTTAATTACGTAATTACCGCCATGAGACTTGAAACATCTCATCACAGTCACGGTGGAAGGTGTCACATCTCGTGATGTAATTATTTAATAACTTTATGATAATGAATTATATGTAATGAGACTTATAGAAATTTTTGAAAATGGATGCGAATGTTTGAACTCTTGTAAGCTTGTGGGAATTTTCCAAAGTCGATAGAAATGTTTGGGAATGTTTGAAACTTTTGGAAATCTGGGAAACTTTTAGAGGGTAATAGGAATTTGTGGAAGTTTCTAAGCTTGTCATGTTCTATTCAAGGCTGTGAATCCTCATTACATTTATGAAGTAATAAATGGTCTTTTCCCATCTTAAATACCAATCTGCAGGAGACTGGTGCCCTCCTTAGTATACAACACAAACCGATCATAATTTCTTTTGTTCTGGCTTTGTTCTCATACTTTCCTCTGCATGACCGAAGTTTGGTGGGACTGACATTATAAATGGACACACCACCATTATTATGAATGAAAGAGAAAAACAGCATGTCAAAAAGTATGAATGTGTATCTCCTACATTATTATAGGTTAGAATGCAAGTGGGAATCAGAAGGCTATTTATTATAGCATATTATACTTTAGTTGATGGTGACAATGGTAATGTAAGAGATACCTCCTGGGACTCACTAAATGATACACTAGGGACTTGCGATCCTGGCGAAAGAATAATTCTACTTGAAGATATGAATAGCATCGACCTTCAGTATGAGTAATCCGAGTCAACTAATCGCTCAGATGAAATCTCACTAAGTAAGTTTATCTATCATCTACATATATTGGAAGCTCTTACAACTCGAAATCCACTCATCTTAATGGATCCATCTACAGATTTATTGCTAACTGTGTTACGAGTTTACACGTGACCCTAGCAGGGATTCAGTCATGCTCGTAATAACTTCTTGGTTGCTGAGTTAGGCTTACTCCTGGGAGACGTTAGGGGTTCATAAACGTCGGGTCGAATTTTCAGGAAACGTTATTTATCCGACACTGGGAATTGTATTTCAATGGTCGGTTTTTGCTCGCCCATATAACGCTGCCTCTTTATATAAAAATTCTTTACAGTTAAATAAAAATACATTTGTCAGACATTTTTAAAACCTTCGGGATTCACTTTCCCTTGGCTTTTATATTCTTTTATTGAAAAAGACCTCCTTCCATGTGTGATCTTCTTTGGGTCGGTGTCAAAAAATCCCGCCAAACAAAGTTTTAAAATTCGAACTGCAACTCTTGTTAGAAATAAAATTAATTTTTGATTTTTGAAGTAATTATTCCTCTTCTAATTATTCTTAATGTAAAACAAATTGTTTACGAAGAAGTGTATCTGATCAGAGTTACATATCAAATCCCTTCAGGCCCCCCCCCCCCACCCACCTTTCCCACCAAAAACGTAGCGCAACTTACTAGGGAATTTTCGTAGGTGTCCGCGTCCGATTTTATTTTCCTTGATATATGTTGTAGTACTCAAAAAAGTAAGCGACACGTATTTTTTTTCTGCGGATATCTCGGTTTAAGGGGGCTCGAAGGATGAATGACCTTTATCTGGATTTTTTTATAGAAAAAAAATAAACATATATATTTCAGACAATTTTTGGGAAGAAGATTCTTTTTGTAAGGCAATAAAAAACTGAACGCTACTCACTTTTTGTTTCATCAGAAAAAGTGCCCCCTTTCTTGGGAAATGCATTTTCATGGTGAAAAACCCTCATGCTGCAAGGAACCCCTACATAATTTTCAATATTATAATCATTTTCGGAAGTGAATTTTAATTACACCCTCTTACATAAGGGTGTCTTACCTTGAAAATAATTTATTTATTCATTTTTCTATAAAAAAAATTCCAAATAGAGGTCATTCACCCTTAGGATTCCCTCAATTCGAATATCCGCAGAAGAAAAATGCGTGTCGTTTGGAAATTATTTAATTTTTGGAATTACTTTCTTTTTCACAAATTTCGTGTCGTCTCATAACTAGCTGAATAAACCTGTGATGAGAACACCGGCAAACAAATTTTGTGTCAGTACCAGTAAAAAAATTTTTACCGTACTGGTAGCGCATACACAACCGAATTTAAATTGTTCCATTTCAAAACTGTTCAATTTGAAGTAACCTACATATTTTAAATTTTCCATGATCCAAGTTTTGTGTGCTATCGATTGAAAATTAATCGAAATTGAATGTTTCCAATCTGACATTACCGTAAAACGGGGTAAAGTCGCTCGTGCAGGGTGAATTCGCTCACCCCCAATTTTGTATTTCAACATTCAATATCAATTTTGTAGGAAAAAATGAAAGATTTTCTATTGTTCCAAGTAGTACAACTGTCAAACTTTATTTTAGAATTTACTTGGTGCGAATTCATTGATGGGCGACTTCACACTACATGAGCGACTTTACTCCCTTTCAAGGTACTCTGAGCAATTCAAATTCAAAATTACTGAATTTAGAACGCTTTTCACTGAAATTAAAAAATTTTACTGAGCGAAAAAATGGTTAAAAGCCGCGTTCTGAAATTTATTGTGAATCTGTTTATTCTATTAATACAAACCACAAAATTGTGCTTTGTAAAGTGCAAGAGGATGAATGTGATAAACAAAATCACAAAAATTGAATCTAATTCAACTTTAAAATAGAGAAATGATAATTAATGTGAGATTAAGTGTCAACCGAATGGAGAACGTAATGAGTTGTCAATACTGTATTACTCTACAGAAGCTGTTAGACTTTCTAGTGAAACTGCTAAAGTGAAATCACGGAATTAGTGAATTTCCACTCCACTGTAACTAGGATATTATAGTCGTATTATTTACATGGTTAGGTACGGTGGAACTCATTACTGCAGTGAATGAATGCTTAATTTATTCAACGATATAGCACGAGTAACTCTGCATTTTATATAATTCTCAAGATAGTATAATATTATTTGACCTTGCCTTATGTGTATAACTTTTAGATTCAATTTACACCGTTGTTTTCTTCTTACTTGTCAGTTGACAAACAAAAATCAATTTATAATTTTTAATAAAAGCCTGCTGTGTATAATGTTTGCAAAAAATATTCCATGGCTCAAATTACTCTATAATAACTGTATGAAAAGAAAAATTAAACTCTCAGTATGATTCATTCACTTTAATTTTAATTTTATGGACTTAATGAGGGCTCACGTAGAAGGTATGTAATAATTCATACTTGATTATAATAAACTAAATTTCCTCTATCTGAATTATATTTCATACACTAAAAAAAATCCCGGTGAATTGTCAACTAAGTTTACTTAGTTGAAGAAAATAATTAATCCAACTGCTTAAGAGGGTGAGAGTACATCAAAATCCATTAGAAATGTATTTTTTCTTTCGATCCAATGGGTCTTAGTTTCCGAGATATCGAGGTTTGAATATTGACGCTTTAGCGCGCGACGTGCCACTTGAGCCGAGCCTCACTTGAGCCAAGCGCCACTTGAGCCAAGTGCCACTTGAGCCGAGCGCTCAAGGTCAAATATTTAAACCTCGATATCTCAGAAACTAAGGTTCATCGGATCAAAAGAAAAAACATTTGTCTGATGGATTTTGATCTACTCTCACCCTGTAAAGCTCCAGTCGATTCGGCATCCCGCATCTTGTGACCTTTTCTTACAAGTAAGCTTAGTTGACGATTTACGAGGAATTTTTTTCAGTGTACTCATGCCATATTATTTCAATTTTAAAATAATTTTCTGAATAGGTTATGTTTCTATCTTACAATCCAGATTACTTCTATGGCAGGAAAGAAGAATGCTTTGAAGGAAAATAACATAGGCTCAAATGGGGTTAAAACTAAGGTTTATGGTATAATAAAAAAGCTTACCTGAAACATGAAATGTACATCAAAAATGATAAAATCTTCAACTTGTTTCGTTTAAAAGTGTCATAATTTCCTCTATCACGTGGAAAGTTCAAGACAAAACTGTCAATATCTCTCACTGGATTATGAAAACAATTTTCAATAAGATCCTTAAAAAAAATGTTTAGCTCTTGTATGAAGAAAAATAAATTAAATACTAAAGATTATAAAATCTCTACATTGATAGAGTATCATTGAGAAAAAATCTGTTTTTTTCTATCTACAAAAAAAAAGAATGCCTGAGAACTTTCAAACAAAAATATGTTGCGTTGGTTTATTTTACGTATATTTGTCTAATCGTAGATTTTTTTTAAATTTACGTTTTTGAGGATCATTTCCTCATTTTTAATTTGGCGGCGTTAAAAATTAATAATCTTAAGTTACAGCTTTTACAAATCTAGCATTTGAGCAGTATAACGATGAATAAAAAAGTTCTATATTACATGAAGTAGTTTGAAATTGGAAAAGTAAAAAATTGCAGTATTTCAAATTTACGAATTAAATATTTATCAATTTATTATATCTATTAATTTATTATACACTTATAAATTTATTAATTTTATAATTTTAAATGTCATAAGTATCTCCATATTTTTTTAATTTGTATCTCGACTCAAATTTAAAAATCTCTGTATTTCTTTAAGTTTTTATTGAAAGTGATGTTCCTTGAGAAATGCATCTCAGACAATAGTTTTCCACGCATTCATCTGCTGGCGGTGACAAAGCTGATTAATTTACTGCTTGATGAGTACCCCTTGCAATCTCATTTCTATACAGAAACAGTATGTACCTAACTCTCTGACAGCTTGCATAAACTTTCATATCAGAACACTAGGTTGGGAATACACAAAAGCATAATATTTACTCAATTAAGTCTAAAAACACTTGACATTTATGCACTGTATGCAGTACAGGACAACATAATAATAAACATAGAATTATCATATAAAGTCTTCAAACAATAATTTCAATGCTGAGGAAGTCTATATATGAAATTTGCATAATTGAATACTTAGATTCATTAACGTAATAATGTTTTCAGCTTATCTAAGAAATGTATAAAATAGCTATGAGTATATAAAAATTGAGATTCTTTTCTATACAATATTTGTATGCCATTTATCAATTTTTGTAAAACAAAGAGTACGCGTACTAATTAGAAATTGTACAACTGCAACAATTTTCAAATTAAACTTTTTTTTGGAAGCTTTCAGTTTGATTTATACAATCATTCTTTCAAATTGAAATCGTTGATTTTGAAACGCTTTCGGATTCGAAAATTCTCTCTCTCTCTCTCTCTCACCTCTTCCAGCTTCTTCATCCATTTCTCACCCTCACCAACTTTCCTCTCCTTGACTTGCCCTCATCTCTTCCTCTATTCCATGTCATTCTCTACCCCTCACTTGCATACCATACTCAAACCTCATTTCGCATCTCTCTTCCTTTCGATTCGAACGTTCCACGTCACCCCTTCTCTCTTTGTCTTTTTACTTGAAATATTCCGTCCACTCGTCCATCCAAATTTCCTCATTTATGCCCTACATTCCTTCTCTTTCCCTGTTTAACAGTTCCCATTCCCTCTTTTCCTTTACCACTTTCTCAATCACTTCCATGTACATTTCCTCCTCCCTCTGCCTTTGTTGGCTCAACATTCTCTCGTGATCTCTTTTTCTCCAGTTAAATTCCCATTTCTTCTGTTGCCTTGTTTCTTTTCAGCCTTGCAATTGTCTCACTTACCTCTTACCTACTAACCTCGTTTCCGTTGTCCTTATCCCTCGCTACCGCCTTTCTGCCTTCATCCTTCACCCTATTTTCCACGCCTCACAACAGTCTCTTGAAATACTCCGTCCACCCTTCCATCCCAATGTCCTTGTTTATATCTTTTCTTCCTCCTCTTCTCCTGTTTATCACTTCCAATTCCCTCCTTTCCTTTACTGCTTTCTCGACCTCGACCATGTACCTATCCTTTTCTCTCTGCCTTTGTTCACTCAACATTCTCTCGTGATCTCTCTTTCTCCTGTGAAGTTCCCATTTCTTTATTTGCCCCTTTCTCCATTTTCTTACACTCTCCTTCATCCTGTCTTCACTTGCCCTGCACTCATCGTCCCAACCACCTCTCTTACCTCCTTCTCCATCTTATTTCGGCTTCACCGCATCCCTTACCTTATCAATCACTCTTTTAAACTTTTCTAGCAGCGTGTCTATTCTTTCCTCTCCCATACTTCCTACTTTTTCGTTTCTCATCTTTCTCTAAATTCTCTTAACTTATATTCCTCCAATTGCCCATTTTCAATTTCTTTTCCTCACTGCTTTCTTCTTCCCCCTACAGCGCTATGGTCTTCCAGATCACAATGTCACTTTCACCGAAAAGTGCTCGGACTCTATCTCACTGTCCACTTCCATTATAATTTTCAGCTTTCTTATTCTTTCTCCTGACAGAATGTGATATATTACGATGTACCCTTTACCTGTGAACGTTATTTTCCCTTCTTCATTCCCCTTGATATTGCTGCTACAAATAAACCATTCCGCTTCTCCCAAGAGGTCCAGAAGCCTCCAGCCCTCCTGATCCCTTGCCTATGTTTCGAGTTTCTTAGGAAGACCTCCTTTTCTTCGTCTCACCCCTCTGCCCTTGTTCACCGGTTTATGCATTCAGATTCCCCCTATCAGCACCAAACCCTCCTCTTTTCCTCTGTCCATTTCCTTATCATTCTCCATCCTCGTTCTTCTTCTCTTCTATACACGCATACAACAGCTGCAATTACTTTTCCTACTTTTGTGGGTTGATTTAGAATAAATCCATTCAGATTATTCTATTTTTAAAAAGAAAAATGATAAGAATCCAAAGCAATAACACATTTCTAAAAAATTACTAAAGTTCTTAAAATTAAAAAACAAAATATTCAAGTAGAACAGATATCTTCTGGTAAATTGAGTTAATCATTAACAACCTCAATCAATAGAAATCTTAAGTATTCATAAGCAACCCTGCAGATTGGAACCAATCTTTGCTTAAGGGCTTACATGCAGCCAGGATTTTCAGAAAATCAATTTTTTTTAAATTTTAATTTCTAAAAGTTTATAGTTTCCAAAATATATTATGGAAACATTCATTCCGAAATTCGCAAAATTGACGAAGTTACTGGTAATGGACCACAGCGTGACGAACTGATCGCGGTGAAGGGACCGAGCGTCGAGCGACCTGTTGAGAGTTCGACAAATAGGAAGCACATATACTACAGGGGACATTATTTGAAAATTGAAAATTTGACATGGGCGAATAATTCTGAAAAAGTCCCAAATTCAGATCCTTTAATTTTTTGATTGGAAACTGATTCCCGCAATTTCCAGATTATGACACAAAATTAAAGCCATTAAATCCAATTAATGATTCCATCTCAAATTCTCTTGTATCTAGCGAAATCTCTTTCTAAATTAATAGTATTGTTTCCTTCACTCTTTATATTTATCAATGTTGAAAAAACACAAAAAAACTTTATTTTTTTATTTTTTATTCTCTAAGGTTATTGTTTTTTTGTTACTCTTTTTCATATGCTAGGAAAAAGTTCACAAAAAACCTATGCTCTATAATAATAAATTTTCATCCGGAATACAGAAATCGAAACGAACAGTCTGGTGTCGCGACAAATACTAAACTCTAAGCCCAGAGAAATTCTCATATTTTAAGGAGAAGCATTTTAGGTACACTTGTACAAAATTTACGACGTGCGTCCTAGAATTCGAACGAAACTGTCATTTTTTTCGCCAGTATCGTCCAAACCCCAAGCTCTTGCAAAAGGCACGTGTTAGAAATTTTCCAAGAACTGCATGAAATTCATTCGGATCATTTTAGCCTTTAAAATCAAGATTTAGAAAATACATACTTCTGACAAATTTTTCTAGTATTTACAAGTACCAATATGACATTATGATTATATTTACAAAATGTTTGATAAAGTCAAGAATAGAGTAGATATAAGAAAACCTGAAATAGATACAGAAAAACATATGAGCATCTGAAAAATTGGAAAATTATGAAAATTAGAAACATGAATGTTAGAATACACCACACAATGGTACATGATAAGATATGCACATATTGTTAATATGGCATCTTCCTCAGAATACCTTTTTTTGTAGGCAAC